>OU696597.1:2145041-2187541 GCA_916048095.2 Sacculina carcini | reverse complement strand
AAAACTGTTCTTTGTGTTTGGCCTTAATCGCTGGCAGGCAAAATCAGAGCCGGCGCCAAGGAGGGGAGTGAGGGGGGGGGGGGGCTAGGAGGGTAGGAAATTTCCCCCAAAATTTATGACCATAAGCGTTTCGTGTGTTGTTCCTCATGCTACGCTAAGTGGGAGTATTTTTTCCTTAGCCCCCCTGCCCGGAAAAACCTGACGCCGCCACTGGATGAAATCGCTCGGCGTGAAGTTGAACACAAGTCCGACAACACAAGAAATCACACGACTGACTTTTCAACCAAGTCCAATCAAGCGTATTTCAATTGAATGCAACATAATTGAGTTGCAACGCCACAGCTGAGTGGCCTCTTTGGACAAAACTTTCGTCCATTTGCAACATAAGGCAACATAAGGCTACATCCGGCAAATTTGCCATATTTGCAGCATTGCAACATTTGTAAAGATGCAGCGTATTGCAACATTTGCTACATATTGCAACATGCTACAACATATTTAACCATATTGCGACATATTGCAGCATTAACAACACTAGCAGCATTCACAATATATGCAACATTTGCAACATTTGCCACTTGGCTTTCACTGAAGTTTCTCCTTCACTCGGCACTATTGATTCTCAATCTGGCGACGCCGGAATAAATTATGCATACGCCGGCACACAAAGACACAAACAAACACACACAAACAGACACACAAACACACACTCCCACGTAAGCACTATATGTTTGTCAGACTGTATGTGTATGTGTTTGTGTGTCTGTGCGTGTGCATTGAGAGTGTTTGTGAGCACACAGGCAAACACACACATACACGCAAATCGACGCACATTGTTTTTGTGAAAGCTTAACTGACTCACCTCTTCAATGTAGTTAAATATGCAAGGGTCGCTTGCAAATGATTTTTGCTGGTGGAGTAGACGTAAAATACGTAAAACACTGATGATTAGAGGTGAGCGGTTCGAATCCCGGTGGAGGAGAATTTTTTGGGGTGAATTCTATAATCCAACAGCCCCTGTCCACCCAGCAGTCAATGATGCTACCAGATATCAGTCATGTATTGTGTCATGCATTCTGGGGAGGTGATTCTCTCTGATACGTCTTCCGTCCTTGTGGCGTCATAGCTTGGAGAGGGTTGGTTCTGCGGTGGCAGCGAGCTGCACGGGACACACCTGTGTGTGTGTTCATAAGCTTCCACTTCTTCCCGTGTAGCAACTGTCACTTGAGGTATTTAACCTTTAACCTCACACATTTTTAGTTCGTGTCGTTTGTGAAGAGCAACCATGATCTATAGCATTTATTGTGAAAAGAGTGATTGACGCTGCTATTACATCGATGATCTTCTACGGCTGTGAATCATGGACGGGAGGTGATTTGAAACCTGTCGGAAAATTGTATAATTGGTGTGCGAAGACTCTGCTCGGGGTTAGGAAGACTACGAGTAACGACCGATGCAATGTTGGATTGGGACAACATTCCGACAGCACAGGTTTTTTTAGAAAGCAGTCAAAACAGTTGATGTTGCAGAAGAAGACCCATTATCCTTTGCGATCAGTCTGGCTAGTGACCAGAGCCGTAGCAACCGCCCCCCGTACCACCCGGCCGGGGAGACCCTCGAGTGTTGAGGGGCCCCTTGCGAGTGTGTGTGTATGGGTCGCTTACTTACTAAATTTGTATATCCTTTACCTTTTTGCTAAGATGTTTTACCTATGCTTTCATTATGAGTTTATGTCTAATAAATAAACTCATTATTTGGTGCTTTATTTATAATGTGGCCCCAAGTGTTGCCTTCGGAGGGGGGCCCATAAGTCCTCGCAACGGCTCTGCTAGTGGCCATGTCGGGAATGTGATTGCCGAGTCTACGAGCTCTGAAGTAGAACCCCGATGTGTGTGTGTGAGTCCTTCGAGAGAGTCAAAGTTGCAGTCCATCACAGCACCAGTACGAGACGTGTTCTATATAGAGAGATAGAACCCAGAACTGAATATGCGCCCGATGTACTCGACCCGTCACCTCAGAGAAGACAGACCTTCACCCGGTTAAGGGTGAGCGCCCATCCTCTGGCTGGCGAGAACGGAAGCTGGAACCGACGAGGAAAAGGGAGATCGTTGATCGAGGAAAGACTGTGAAATTCAAACGGAGCAACATGCTATCTAGAATTGTCCCTAGACGCAAGCTATACGAGAACAGTTTTGCTTCCAAACCATAAGCGATGTGTTCTGTAACGAGTCACCAAAGTGATCGTGCAGGATGGCAAATGAAATTTGGAGATTTTGTATAAATGATATGATATAGATAAGATATGAAGTTTTGCATGTATGTGTCAGTGTTTGTGTCAGTGTGTGTGAGTGTCAGTGTCTGTGTGTTTTTTTTCTTCTTTTTTTCAAACAAATATATTTACAAACGCGTACTCATATTCACAAAACTACAATACAATGGAGGCGGCGTTGCCATGAATGACGGCCAGGCTTATTCGCTGTCGAAGCCAGGCCGTTTCCCGCGGCTCCCTTGAACGCTCGCTGATTCTTCTTCCTGTGTGTGTGTGTGTGTGTGTGTGTGTGTGTATGTGTGTTTGTGTGTGTGTAAGTGTGTGTCAGTGTGTCAGTGTGTTTCAGTGTGTCAGTGTGTGTCAGTGGGTCGGTGTGTGTCATTGTGTCAACACAAAAACAGTTGACATGAGCCATGGTTAAAAACGGATGTTTTTTTTCTGGACGGCAAAAGATTTAGCGCAGTGGTTTCCAAACTTTGTTCGGTGTTTGCACTTTTTTCAAATCACCAGTCAGTTATCGCACACCACCCCTTCTGTTTTTTTATCGCTTTATAAAAAAAGATGAAAAATATAAACGACGTAATATCTTCTCAAAAGAGGTTTAAGCAAAACAAATCGAGAAAAAAATTAATGCATATGCAAAAACATATTTTATTTTTATTTTACATGAATCTTTGCACCTTAAGAAGCATCACAGGAGAAGCCCTGATCTATACCAGTGTCTCATTAACCTGTGGGAAATTCCCCACTGGTGGGGAATGGAAGAGTTGCCAAGTGGGAAGCTAAAGGTCGGACAGAACAGGACAACTATGTGTGTGTGTTTTTATCAATTCAAATTCATTTATTTATGTTTCTTATGACTTCTAATGACATTTACTTTGATGTAACAATTGAATTTATTGAATTTGTCAGCGCTGTTGTGTGGAATATGAAGAGACTTCTGCAACAAAGACGCACGAATTTGTGCGTTTATCGCTTGTAGAGAGAAAATCCACACAGTCATTCATCTTGAAATACACTTGCTGAGAAAATCTCATTCTACAATGACAGCTATCACAGCTTCAATTGCTGTGATGTGACCAGTGGCGTCGCTAGGATTTCTCCAGTGAGGGGGGCTAAGGGAAATTATGCACGGGCTTGTCGAAATACGGGGCGGAACAACACTCGAAATACTCGAATGGCCATACATTTTTTTCGGAGAGGACTTAGTCAGTGGGGACTTGACCCATTTTTAAGGGCTTCAGTCCCCCCCCAGAAAAAAAGCCGCCCCCTGGCTACACCACTGAAAGTGGCTGTTGTGATGGCCTAGTGAACGATTTCATTTCAGCCAATGCTGGAATTTGATTGAAATTCTTGTGGTCGCAGCGCGTAGGCAAACTTCCCTATTGCGTAGCCAGCGATGATCAAAGTTCTCTCCTTTTTTCACAAAGCTAAGGCCGCAATCTGTCTGACAGAATGGTGGCCAAAAAAGAATACAGAATAACCCCGGAAGCGTCGGCGGGAGACTTGCAAAATTGAATTTGCCAGACGAGAAGATTGGCTAATATTTGGCCAGTCGGTAACAATTCACCAGCGAAATTGTGTTAGCCAAGACATCACGTTTGATGTGCCAGAGGCGAGCCATTTTCTTCATGATGTCTCATAAATTTTGGCCGAGAATTCAAAGCGAAAATCCGTTGTTGTGACGTTGTTGAGAACGGTAATCGCATCGGCAATGTCACCAAGGTAGATTGCCTCGCACCAAAATACTGCCGGTTCTACAGTCGTGTGATAGACATGCTCGGCAAGTAATCAAATCTGATAGCCGTTTGAGATGAGATCATCAGAGCGACACCATATTTCGGTTGCTAGATGAACTCAATCTCAAAAACCCAGAGGTGTAGCTAGACTATCTGCCACCCGGGGTGGTAATCTTCTTGTAATCTCCATCATGTATGTTTTGCGGGTCACTTAGTCGCAAAAGACAGTGTGTGTGTGTGTGCTTCAATGTGACTGTAATAGTGAAATTAGCAAGTGCATAACTGTCGATATACCTGAAAATATTAATCCCATTATAATAGTACATGCTTCCAGTCAACTAGTCGGAGAAGATAATTAATTTCAATGGATTTTGCATTCATTCAGTTATTTGAGATTGAAACAGCAATAGTATTGAACAGTATATTCAGAAAATGTCACTCTGATATGACTGATAATTCAACGTGTTCGGCAGTTCTTGTGTCGCCTCTCTAGAAGAATCCTCTAGAAGTCATGTTACACATATGTAGCACATTTGTTTCATAAGAGTATAACATACTGAATAATTATAGCACCCAACAAAATTCTACCACCAAAACCCAGTGAGTAACATGAGTGCAACATAAAAATTACATTTATTGAGCAAATACACCACTACATATTGCTGAGGGATGCAGGGAAACAGCTGATGCACACACAGAATACACAGGATATCACCTGGACTTCTGGAGGGTTAATATTATTTTTTGTGGCGTTTCTGTTGGAAAAATTTAGCAAACACCGTGATCAACTTGACTGATAGCAGGAAAAATACAACCTAACAATTTTCAATTATCCTAAAAGCAAAAGAGTAACCCAACGATGAATAGCTAATTTTTTGGGAGTTTATTAACTTGTTTTCTAATAATTGCCGTGTACAACTTTTTAGTAATATTTCAGGTGTATCTATGTGTGTGTGTGTATGTGTGTGTGTGTGTTCGTGCATGTGTGTGTGTGTGTGTATGTGTGTATGTGTGTGTTTGTGTGTGTGTGTGTGAAGTACAGTAAAATCCCTCTTATCCGGCATCCGAGTGTCCGGCATCTTCAAGTATCCGGCACGTTTTCCCCGAGTTTTTACTCTGAAATGATTCGCACCATTGAAACCACTAAGTTGAAAATTATGTTGAAAACCACTGGCTAATCAAAGCTCACTGTCTGATGAATACACTACTGGGTTGAAAAACGCTCCACACACCTCTCACTGAACATGCTCAATATGTTCACTTCTCAATACCGCATCAGAACAACGTGTGGACAATGTGGATATGTGTGGATATGCTCACCTGAATTTCACACATTTAGCCCCACTCACAGGTCTCTGATGAAGATATCGATAATGACCCGGAGGATGTTTAGTGAGCTGTGTGGGGAGCGAAAAATTGTCATAAACACTGGTATATTTTTATATGTTTATTGTATGCTGTACATGTTGGTTGATATTCAATAAAGCAAATAAGTGTATACTTTGTTTTTGTAAACCATTAACTTCTTCGTAAGAGGAAAGTAGTATCCGGCATCCGGTATCCGTAGTATCCGGTACTTTCAAGTAACCAAGTATCCGGCACTTTCAAGTATCCGGCATGTCGGTGGTCCTGTTGATGCCGGATAAGAGGGCTTTTACTGTAACTTCACAAACTATAATTGTATTGATGATTTTTTATTCAAAATAATTGTATTACAAAAATTGTATTTGATTATTAAACCATAAAAAATATTAAATTATCAGTTTCTTTTAAATTAACACTAAAATATCATTTTTAACACATATTATTTATAATATTTTTTATTATTGTGTATTATTATCGTTATTAGAATTATTAAAATAGTTTTATTAGAATAGTTTTCACTAATATATTGTTAATTATATTATTTATTTTCATTATATTTTATATCATATTTTTGGGTTTTTTATCGTCTATATTTTCAAAAGCTCTCAAAGTATGTTTTTCAGCGAGTGCGCTGGGAATTCATCATCGATTAGAGCCTTAATTCTATGACTCATAGGGTTGTACACGAGTTGAACTTTGTCGCCAATAGCGACCAGATCAAATAAACATCAAAGCGATATCTTCAAAGCAATCTTGAAGTCATTTGAATTATTTGACAAGTCCCAAAGGGATAGATTTGTA
Organism: Sacculina carcini; assembly: GCA_916048095.2. Lineage (NCBI taxonomy): Eukaryota > Metazoa > Arthropoda > Thecostraca > Sacculinidae > Sacculina > Sacculina carcini. The sequence goes on along the minus strand of OU696597.1, from coordinate 2,181,367 downwards.
TTTACGTAGAGTCGCAGTCTATATATGTGAGTTGAGATGGTTTATATTTGCATTCATCTTCGAACTGCAGTGATTGATGTAGAGTGCAACTTGTTGAGACAAGCTTGAAATTACTTCGGACTCCGGAGTGATGAGTCCGGACTCCGGAGTGCGGATTCGCTCCAGTTCAGTGGCGGTGCCAAGTAGGGGAGATTAGAGGCGCTGGAATCTGACCGACCGACTCTCACCAAAAACAACACACACACACACACACACAGACACACTCACACACATATTTCATTTCATTTATTGAGCCATTTGTAAAGCGCAATACAAACATCATGTCTCAATTGCGCTAATATAAACATTACACACCACATACATTCATGTACAATCACATGCATATTCAAATATGTTTCGTATTTACAAAGCAGGACAATACAATGCAGGCAGAACACAGACACACGCACACACACGTACACGCGCCCATCAGCAAATACCTTACGGTTCATCAAGATAGCGATGACACTAATCTTAGTGTATCTATGCTAATCTTATCTATCTATATCTATATATCTATCTATGCACTAATCTATGCATAGGATCAATCTATCCTTCCGGACTAGGACGGCAAAGAGAGAGTATGAGAACTAGGCCTCAAAGTGACACTGCCGCTAACAGGTCTATATCCGTTTGTGATGTATGATGTTTTCGCCGCACACACCGCACACCACATATATAAACAATGATGTAGACGTAAACAGTATTGACAAGTCGAAACAGTATTGAGGACGCAGTCACGCTGTCAATCTAAGAACCCACGCAGTGGGGACAGCGTGGACCCGCGCACACACACACATACATACAAATACCCACATGCACACATACACATACACGCTCACATGCACAGGTTGGGTATACTTACATACGCACAATTCAAAGGAAACCGACACAGCGTGCACAGTCGTACACACACACACGTACAAATACAAAGATCCAGCATAGATATACATACATACGAAACCCGAAGCACACGCACACTTAGATAACACAATTTATTTTCTATACATGTAGCAACTGTATTTACAATAGTGAATATGCAAAATTTACACCGTATATTCAGGTTTAATGAGGAGTTTTTCGCGGTCATAAGATTTTTCAAGTAAATATTTCTAAAGTCTACTTTTGAAAAGTGAGAGAGAGTGAGATCCCCTAATGAACTGTGGCAACTTATTGTACACACACACACTGACACACACTGACACAAACACACACTGACACACACACTGACACACACTGACACACACTGACACACACTGACACACACTGACACACACTGACACACACTGACACACACACTGACCACAAATATATCGAGTGCTGTTCCTGCTAATGTTTCGCCCGGCCAGGCCCTGTCTCTTTTTACTTAGCCCCCACCAGAGCATCGTCCTGGTGTCGCCACTGGAGCCAGATGTCTAGTCTTAAACTTGCACGCACATCCAATGAAACTAGGCCATTCGCAATGATTGCACATATCAAATTGGTCCCCAATACCCGTCTAAACTACACCAGAGAGTAACTCACCACAGAGGGTAACTTACCCCAGTGGGGTGATTACCCAAGGGGTAGATTGGTTCCCAAATTTGCCATTGGTTCCCAACCTGGCATAATTTACCCCAGGAGGTAATATTACCCCAGCGGTAATCTTTCCCAGGTGATAATTAAGTAGTTTTAGGGGTAATATAATTATTCCCCTTGGGTAATTTCCCTTTGGGGTATAATTTACCCATTTTTGGGGGATAATGGCGAGGTGATAGAAAAATATGTTTTAACTTAGCAATATACATCAATGTTGACAATATTTATTAGTAAAGGGGTAGCATGCTTAGGAAAAAGATGGAAGGAAGGTTGGAAACCACTGGCAGAGATTAGCGAAACTGTGTCCGATGTGATTTATTTTCTTGAAGCGGTTTTTGTTTTTCTCAGTTGGAATTGTACAAATGTCTGCAGATTTCGCTACTCAAATTAACACGGCATATTTTCTGTTCAACAAGAATCTAACAAGCTGCAATGCACGTTTTATTATCCGCAAATGCAAATATTAAACATCTCCCATAAACACAATTTGTATTGACTAGATTACGAATAAAAAATCTTCACAAATATATTATATAGAAACTCAAAAATTATGTTGTCCAAATCTGCATGTCAAAACACATCTCCTGTTAAACGGTATTATAACGGTACATCTAATTAAATGTCTCTGATATATTCTTCTCATTTGGACAATAGATCTGACTGACTGATTTTGCCTTGTGATTTTGTGATTACTTTTGTTAAATAAATATGCATATACATTACCTGTCTCTTTTTTAAATCGATAAAATTTACCGTATTTTCTCAAAAATTCTCACCAGCTAGTGGAAAAATAGTGAGGGCACCCTCTAATTGAACGACACCATGGGATAAGGGTTGAAAAATAGAACCACATGTCGCACAAATAGAGCTTTTACGGTATTTAGACACTGTCGAATATAAAGTGAAGTCAACTACACGAAAATGAATTATAATGGGTACTAATCAGTGGCGATGTCAGATGGGGGGCTTGAGGGGATGAAACATCCTACCCCAAAAAATGTGCCCACCCCAAAACCCTCTGATTCCCCCCCCAAAAAAAATCGAACATGAGCATTTCGAGCATGTTTCGCCACGAACAAGTTCCTTAGCCCCCATCGGCAAAGTCCTGGGGCCGCCACTGCAATGGTATTGCTTATGCTATTCAACAAAAACCATTAAACTTTTCATGTATCTAATAATATATTCGTGTCTTTGAGATAAGTACACACACACAAACACTCACAAATACATCCAGACATTTTAGTATTGCAAAGTTCCCTCCAATATATTCGCAAAGTTTCAGGGAAAACTTCCAGGGCTGTTTGGTATTCCGAATTCGAACGTTGAACTTTTCCCACGTATTAGCGATGCGTACCTAGCTAATGTGTTTGTGTATATATGTGTGTATGTGTGTGTGTGCTTGTGTGTATGTATGTGTGTGTGTGTGTGTGTGTGTGTGTGAGTGTGTGTACTTATGTCAAAGATAAAAATATGTTGTTAGATAGATGAACAGTTTTATAGTTGTGGTTGAATATCATATAATAACATCTTGTCCATCATTCAAACTACACATACTGTTTATATATTTATTGACAGTAATTGCAATATTCACTCTATCATTTACAGACGCATTTTTGCGAAGCCAATAACTGAGAGAATGGACTACACCAGAATTATAGTTTAAATATCTTTTTAACCGAAGTTATGAAAGCTATTGAAATTTAATTCGTTTACGTATCTTTCCAGTTGTCATCAGTGGCGGATATAAAATGCATTTTTGGGGGGTGGGGTTGAATTGTTTATGAGTGACTAGGTAGCGTGTGAAGGTTATGACTTGGGGCATTTTTCAATGATATATACACACACACATAATAATATTGTGCGAATATGCTTTGCGATAATGCTTATATCAATGAATTCTACATAAATATATATTTGCTCGACCTGCTTTAGTGAATCTCTTGGTTATGAGGAGTTTGGGGGATTCATCCTCCTACCTAAACTCCTTTAACTATAAGCATTTCTAGTGTGTGTTTAGAAATTGCATATCAGTCAAATTCCGTTTATAGTACCAGAAAAAGATAGTGTTAAAATTATCTACAACATTTACAGCACTTATACACACACATACGACAGAATAAACAGACCACAACCTTTTCATGCCATCTTAAACTTCTTAACCTCTTAACCTCGTAACCTTCATAACCTTCATAACCTCCTGTTTAAAACCCCGTGTTTTGTTTTCCTCTTTGTGTGTGTGTGTGTGTGTGTGTGTATGTGTGTTTGTGTGGTTGTGTTAGTTTGTGTGTGTGTGTGTGTGTGTGTGTGTGTGTGTGTGTGTGTGTGTGTGTGTGTGTGTGTGTATATATATATATATATATATATATATATATATATATATATATATATATATATATATATATATATATATATACATACATGGGGAACATTTGCTTGCCGTTTATAGTACCAGAAAAAGATAGTGCTAAAATTACCTACAGCGTTTACAGCACTCAGAAGCATTGCTTTGGAAGATAGCGTTTCATAGGCATAATATACAAGCCACAACCTTTTCATGTCATCTTAAACTTATTAACCTCGTAACCTCATAACCTTCATAATCTCCTGTTTAAAACCCCGTGTTTTGTTTTCCTCTTTGTGTGTGTGTGTGTGTGTGTGTGTGTGTGTGTGTGTGTGTGTGTGTGTATGTATGTGTGTGTGTATACATACATGGGGAACATTTGCTGGCTGATCCTCAGTGTATTTGGAGTGCACTTCACGCGCTAACAGCACCTGTGTGAGTGTCCATCTTATTACGAGAGCGTGTGAGTGTGTGTGTGTGTGTGTGTGTTTGTGTGTGTGCATGTATATGTGTGTATAAGTGTGTGTGTGTATGTGTGTGCGTGTGTGTGTATGTGTGTCTGTCTATGTATGTACGTCTGTGTGTGTATGTATGTATGCATGTATCTCTTTGTACGTGTATGCTTGTGTGTGTGTGTGTGTATGTATGTATGCATGCATCTCTTTGTACGTGTATGTGTGTGTGTGTGTGTGTTTGCACTGTATCTGATTTCGTCTGTCCGTGTGTGTGTGTGTGTGTGTGTGTGTGTGTCTGTGTGTGTATTGGAATTTATGTTGTCGTGGGTGGCATTTCTCGACAGTTGCTCGTGGTCTGCGTGTGTGTCGGTGTCGCCGCCGTCGATCCCATCTCTCTTTGTCTCTCTCGCCTTGTGCAATCTCACCTTTGTTGATCTCTGCAACAATTGACCGCTCTTGCAAGCCAGCATCAGTGTGTGTCAACGTGCAATGAACGAACGTTCGCGGAAATGATGCGATGTTAAGTCTAAACGGTGTGTGTGATGTGTTCAAATCACTACTGCATCAAGTAAGTTGTGTTCGAAAAATGGATGGCTGATTTAAAAAGCGTGCTATCATAATTCTGCATCAGTGTGTCTTGGCATTGTCAGCGTTTGTACCTTTTGAATTTATCATGACTATGTTGAGTATATATGAGTACAAACGACGTAGAAATATCAAAAGTTTATTTTTTAAATATTAATTGATATAACACAAAGTTCGTCTTCAATTTTCCCTTAGGTTATCAAGAATCTGTATTTTAGTGCAATGAAACTCATAGTTTGCATTTGGAGCTGATTAGAATAATTGAATATTTTCAATCATTTATTGGTAACAATATAGTATGATTTAACAATTAAACGAGAGTAAACGTGGGAATATTTAATATAAATTTAAAATTTTACGGCTTTTAGAAGCTAGTTAGAGTACTGAACAAAATAAGATATAACTGGCTTAATCTGTGGGATTTTGACATTCTGTAATGAGCTCTGAAATACGGACTTAAAACTGGGATTAATGCTCCAAAATTGATAAATTTGTGAGCTTAGAAATGCACAAGCCTGGTACTTCCCAAGTTATTTGGAAATTTTTATTTTCACGTGCTATTTTAACTGGCTGCACTATATTTTACTCAATTAATTTTTTCCTTTTTTGCCCTAGTCATACTTTGTTTTTAGATTATATTGCATCGTTGTTGTTGTTGTTGTTTTTTGGTTATCTCAGATATTTTTAGCTGGATATAATTCATATATAAGCACACAACACATAAAGCAACACACACTGAACAACTGATTCAAGTTCTTATCTATTTATTTAGTTATTTCCAACTGGGTATAAACACAAAAATTCAACACGATATTAAGGCATAAACCACAATGACATAATTTGCCAGGTTTTTAATTAAAAAGAATAATTTAACATGAGAAGCTACACTCGATAAATATTCTTGGTCATAATTTTTGGGTGTAAGTAAATCAGGAGGGCTTGGAGAGCTTCAGCACTTCCAAGCCCCCTAGTTATATCATATTCAATCAATAATTCATATAATTAATATTACAATTAATAATTAGAAATAATTCATATTAAATTAATTCATATTGAAATGAGGTAATGTGACGATTGCTTTTACGCAGATAATACCTTTAAAAAATACCTTTAAAAAGGATAATACCTTTACCAAATACCTTTACAACGGATAATACTTTTACAAAATACCTTTACAGCGGATAATACTTTTACAAAATACCTTTACAACGGATAATTCCTTTACAAAATACCTTTACAAAATACCTTTACAAAATACCTTTACAACGGATAATACTTCTACAAAATACCTATATAACGTATAATACTTTTATAAAATATATTTACAACGTATAATGCTTTCACAAAATACCTTCACAACGTATAATACCTTTACAAAATACCTTTACAACGTATAATACCTTTACAAAATACATTTACAACGTATAATATAAACTTTAAAGTTTGCTACTAAATTACACACGCTTATCACATTGTTTCCAATTTGAATAACGCAAAATTGTTAATTTCGACTCTATAAATCCTCAGCTGAATAAAAATATGAAATATTGCGTATCTGAAAAATGTCAGCTTTTTAGACAGCTTTTTTCCCAATCCGGATTTGTGCATTTTTGTGTCTATATATATTCACTTTCTGACATTTTTACAATTCGATTCGACAACTGAATATATTGCATTTACCAGCATTACATTAGTTTACACAGTTCATTTGGCTCCATTCATATGTATATAATCAAATAACAACAAACAACAAAACAATTGGTATTCTTTGGCAGCGTATAATATGGTATATCATACAGGCATGTGTATTTAGCTAGAAAATGTATGTGTGTCTGTGTGTGTGTGTGTGTGCGTGACAACTTGAACAATAGAAGCTATACAGCATATATACAGCATATATACAGCTAGCTATACTCTCCATATTAGCTCCACTTTCAGACCCATCTTGCTACGCCTCTGTTCATTGCCGAAACACGTGCACACACAGTCTGTATGTGTGTATGTGTGTGTGTGTGTGTGTGTGTGTGTGTGTGTGTCTCGTCGGGCCGATATTGGCTGGATTTATTGTGTTGCCGTAGAAATTGCCACGTAGCAGCTAAATCATTAAGCCACAACATGAGACAACACAGCAACGATGACATCTTCGTGCTGCATCTGTAACACACCAGAGGCGGCGCCAGCATTTTTCCGGTGGGCAGGGGGGCTAGGGAAAAAGATTCGGGTGTATTTGGCTAAACATGAAATGGAGGAACTACTCATTCGAAATATTCGTGGTCAGGAATTTTTTTGGGGGGTGGGCTTTGGCGTTTGTGAGCAGATAATTGTCACATTTTTGAAGAAGCCCTTCCAAGACACCCTTCCTCTTGGTGCCGCCACTGCCACGCGAGATTGACCTCATACACACACACACACACACACACACACACACACACACACACACACACACACACACACACAAATACACGCACACACGCACACACGCACACGCACATACCGTAAACCTCACATACCGTACACTTTGGTGAATTATTCTCTTTTTTGGCAATAGCTACGACTGACTGATTTTTATTAGTGAATTTTTGAATTAGAATACTAGTGAAATTTTTTTTTGTTAAATATATTGTTGTATTGTGTGTCGTGCATTGGTCATTTGAGTATCGGATTCGTTGCAATGTCCGTTGTATGTGTGTATGTGTGTTTTCTTGTTTTTTTTACATATACAATTTATATTATACATACACAATCATACAATCATACAAAACACGATATAAAACTGACAAGCACGCACACACATACGCATCAGTTCGGCGACCCGGTGATAGCTGCCGCGTTGCCGCGCACGACCGCCAGACTGACCCGCTGTCTGAGCCAGGCCGTCTCGCGCGGCTCTCCCGAGCGCTCTGTTATTCGACGACCGATGATCTTGATTAAGTCGTCAAATGTGGACCCCAGCACGCCGGTTGTTTCGATGGCCAGCGGCGCGAAGTCATACCGCTGGCTCAGGTCCATGTAGCGCCGTCTTTTCGTCTCCTCGGCCGCCCGAGCCGCTGCCCCGGGAGCGACTGCACCCTCCAACAGGTGTGCACTGCTGAAGGTGTTGGTGCACGTCACGTCCCAGACGAGCGATTTACCGCGCCGGAAGGGAAAGATGGTGATCCCGTTCGGCCGGCGGCCGTCGCCTCGGTTCAGACCGCGAGGTTCCAGCACTGCCGCGACTCCTGCCGACGCCAAACTGCGATGGACGATGTTGTTCAGGGCAGTGCGACGCGGCAGTCGGCCGACGTTGTGGCAGCACCACAGACTGTGGTGGCCCCATCGGTCGGTCATTGAGCCGCAGCGGCACCTGTGCGGCTGCTGGATGGCGGCTCCCAGGCGCAGCGCCACGCCGACGCGAACGGTTTCGTCAGGCAGTAGCAGGCCGAGGCTGGATACCGGAAGGGCGGACAACCAGGCGCCGCTATGAGGTGCGGCCGCAGCCAGAAGGCGGGCTCGGTCGACCTGGTTAGCTCTCTGGAGCAGATTATTCCAGCGGAGCTCTGACGCACTCGTGTCAAGGTGACGCTGAGTGAGGGGCTGATCCTGGCTGAAGGCCGGGCACATTTTACTCACAAAATCCTCTACGGGGGGGCGCCGGGAGACCAGGTCTGTCACCGCGTTGGCGGTCAATTATATGACTGACCAGGTCCCCAGCGGCCTCCATTGAGGCGATATGAGCAGGCAGTGCCACGTCGATCAGCCGCCTAGCCCCGATGCCTCCCAGACGGACGGGCAGCGCCGCTTGCTCCCATTGGTCGTCGTCCAGGTCGACGTTGCAGCAGCTGCCTATAGCCGATCGGAGGCTCTCGTCGATGGTGACGAGCTGAGAGGTCTCCCTGTATACTGGGGCTGCTCCGTGTGTGTATGTGTGTTTGTGTGTGTGTGTGTGTGTATGTGTGTGTATGTGTGTTTGTGTGTGTGTGTGTGTGTATGTGTGTATGTGTGTATGTGTGTTTGTGTGTGTGTACTCTTGTTTGAGAGATTGTCCTGTGCGGATGTGTTTTCGTGTTGCTCCTGCTATTTGCGTTTTCGTGGTGTTCAGTGTTGTGATCGTGGTTAAGGATTTCGCGGCTAGGTGCTATTTTGTGCCTGGTCCGACCCTTCGTGTGTGTGTGTGTGTGTGTGTGTGTGTGTGTGCGTGTGTGTTCAAACACCGGCCGGCGTCTCTGTGCGTGGGTCGTGTGTTTGTATGCGCGTCTGCCCGCCCGACCCTTCCTGCGTGTGAGAGTGCGTGTGTGTGAGCGTTCGTGTGTGTGTGTGTATGTGTGTGTGTGTTTGTGTGTGCGTGTGTTTGTATGCGCGTCTGCCTGTGATTCGCCTTGATCGGTGATTTTATCGCACTCGTAATGAGTGTGGTAAACAAACCAACCGGACTCCAGCCCTCCCGTGCTGCCTCCCCTCCTGCCGGCACCAGCTGTGGCGTGTGCAAAATGGCTGTCTCTGTCTCGGCACTGTGCTGCTCAAAATGCAGCAAATATGTGCATGTGAAATGTTCACGTCTTCCAAGATACGTCGTGTTGAATTTCTTCACGACAAGATGCGCTTTCACTTGTGAGAGCTGCATTCTGACTCGCGACTCAAACACAGCCGAGATGCGCGCATGGCTTGACAGTGTTTTTCACTCGTCACCCTCCGCCAAAGCCGATGAATGCCCACTTGACAAGCCCGCTGACAGTCAGTCACTGCAAGATCTGACTAAGACTGTCAATGAAATCAAGCAGCAGCTTCAACTGGTCTGCAAGCAAAAACTCTCGTCTCCGCTTCTTCCTACGCCGCCATCTCTCATGCCAACTCCTCCATCTCTCATGCCAACTCCCACATCTCTCCTGCCAACTCCGACATCGTGTGCGGTGCAGCAACCGCGCACATATTCGCAAGCAGTATCCCGCGAGATCATTGTGAAGTCTTCCGATGAAGTCGCGGTGGATTCCAAGCGCGTGTCAGAGGCACTTCAATCTGTACCAGTGCTGGCTATGACGACCACCAAGCGTGGTGCTGTCAAGGTGAAGTTGCCAGACAGCAAGACTGTTGGTCACGCCTTGAAGGCAATCAAACATGTGGCCCATCTGAAAACGTCCTGCCCTGGAAAAGTTCTGCCCAAGTTGACAATCACTTCTGTCAGCTCTGATATTGCCAACGACAACATCACCGAATTTGTCAGCAGAAAAAACAGCCAGGTCAAAGCTGCAATCAACCGCGCAGCTGATTTTCGTGTGCTGTTTTCAAAGAAGTCGTCGGAGCACACCAAAACAGTTGTTGTGGCTGTCTCTCCTACAATCCGTGACATCATCATGAAGTCCGGATTCGTCTACTTGGGCGACAGCAGATGCCTTGTATACGATCGCTTCTGGGTCACGCGTTGCATCAAATGTCAGCGACATGGCCATAAGTCTGACAAGTGTAGAGCCCAGGAGGCCACTTGTGGGTGGTGTGCTGGAAAGCACACTACCAAATCGTGCCCGGCGAAGAATGCCCGCAAGTGTATCAACTGTGCACGTGCGGGTCGTGCGAACGTCGGCCACACGTCATTCGACCCGTCGTGTCCTTGCTTCACGTCATCGAGGACTCATCTGATCAGCCGCACTCAGACCGTCGAGGATTCCAACTCGGAAAACTAGATGTGACCTCCGGCCTGACTGATTGTGCTCAGCAGTCGACTTCGGAAAGAGATGCTGGATCTTCAGTTCTGTTTCCTTCAATCAGCAATTCATCCGCTGATAAGTGTCTTTCTTCTCTCTCTGATTCATTTTCTATTAATCCTCGTTCTAAATGTATTAATGCAATTGGTTTATTAAAATGTGCTTTCTTGAATTTCAGGTCTATTAGGTCTAAAATATCACTTTTTGCGTCCATCCTTCCTAAGTATGATATTTTTCTGGTTATTGAATCGTGGCTCTCTGTTGCTGAAATATCCTCCTTTGACCGCTCTCTTCCTGCTGGTTACTCAGCTTTTCATAAATGTCGCCCTTTGAATGTCACTAATTCTACTAAGTGCTCTGGCGGTGGTGTTTCTTTTGTCTATAATTCTAGCATCATTAATGCCTATCTATGTAGTGTAGAAATTCCTATTAAGTCATTTGAATACATCTGTTGTAAAGTATTAGGTAAAACTACTCTGCCTGTATGTATTGTCAACATTTACCGTCTTAATTCTTTCTCTTCCTCAATTTTTCTTGATGAGTTTTCTTCTCTTATAGACACACTTCTTCCAATTTTCTCTTCTAGGATAGTGATTTGTGGTGACTTCAACCTTTGGGTTGATGCGCCCCATCTCAAGTCTTGTTCTTCTATGTTTTTACAATTAATCGATTCACTAGGTCTTCGTAATCATATATGCTGCCCTACTCATGTTCACGGTCACACACTTGATCTCCTCCTTTCTTTCTCCGATTCTACTATTCTTATTAGAGATCTCACTGTTTTTCCTATTGATTCCTTCATTTCTGATCATTCATTAGTTGAATTTTCTGCCCGCCTCCCTATCACTTACAAATCTCCCAAACTTATTAGTTTCTCGGATTATCGTAACGCTGATTTGGACTCTCTTTATGTCAATATGCATTTGTCTTTTGCTACTGAATATTTCGTTCATATACCACCTAATTCTCTCTTAGGATACTTCAACTCATCCCTCGATTCTCTCAAATCAACCTTTATTCCTGTTAAAGTCTTCCGTTCCACTAATACTCGCTGTCCTTGGTTTAACTCTGATATTAAAAATTCAAAAACCTCCCTGCGTCGTCTTGAACGCCAATGGCGTCGTCTCAGGACTGACTCTTCGTGGCAATCTTTCTGTTCTGCCCGCCGTCATCATCATCTTCTTTGTGATTCCGCCAAAAAATCTTACTATAATTCTAAAATTTCTTCCTGTCTCAATTCTAAGAAACTTTGGAAGCTTTTTGACAGTCTTTTAGGTAATTCCCGAAGTCTTGTTTTCCCAGATTTTGCCTCTAATCAGTTACCTTCTATATTTATGAATTTCTTCCAGTCTAAAATCGATAAGATTCGCTGCTTGTTCCCTGCTGCTCTACCATTATCCTCTCCGCCCTTACCCTCCTCTGTTTTTCACTCTTTTACTTTAGTTACCCTTTCTGACTGTAGAACTATTTTAAGGCATGTTAAAATCCATTCTTCATCTCTCGACCCCATTGATCTTTCCAGGATTCCTCACTCCATTGAATTGCTCCTTCCTTTCTTATCTAATTTCATCAATGCTTCTTTCACTCTTGGGGAATTTCTTGCATCTAAAACTGCCAGTATTCTCCCTATACTTAAGAAATCTGATCTGGATGCTAACACGCTTTCTAACTATCGACCAATCTCTAGAATTCCTTGGCTGTCTAAGGTTCTTGAAATGGCTGCCTACATACAGATATCTGAATATCTTGAATCTAACAATTTGTTTCTTCCTGAGCAGTCTGGCTTCCGTCACTTTCATTCTACAGAAACTTCTCTAATTTTTCTCTATGATTCTATTCTCAAATCTACTCTCTCTGGTAATGATGTTCTACTTATACAACTAGACTTCTCTGCTGCATTTGACACTGTTAATCATCTGCTTCTTATTGATACTCTGTTAGATTTAGGCATTAGCGACACAGCTCTCTCTTTCTTTCGCTCTTATCTTTCTGATAGACTTCAGTTTGTTTCTACCTCTGCTGATTCTTGTAGTGAGTCTTGCCCACTAACTTGTGGTGTACCTCAAGGCTCTGTCTTAGGCCCTCTCCTATTCAATATGTATCTTACCTCTGTAGGGAAAGTTCTTCGTCGTCACGATGTGTCCTTCCAAATATTCGCTGACGACATTCAAATCCTTCTCTCGTCTGAGTCTATTTCTCACTCTTCAGTAAGTTCTATTATATCTGATATAGAAAGATGGGCGTTCACTCGTCATCTCAAACTTAATCCTGATAAGACTAAGTATATTCTCTTTCCATCTTCTAATAGTACTACTTCTCTTAGTATACCTCTATCCTGCTCTGTACGTAGTCTTGGTATCATTCTCGATAGCTCTCTTTCTTTTGATTCACACATCTCTGACATTATCAGGTGCTGTAACTTTCAACTAAGGCGTATCTATTCCATTCGTAGATATATAACTATCTCTGCTGCCTTTAAGTTAGCCAACTCATTCATCTTTAGCAAAGTTCAGTATTGCTGTTCTCTTCTACTATCTCTCAACCACCGCCAGCTTAGGAAACTTCAATCTATTATTAATAAAGCATGTCGTATGATATTTAATCTTCCTTCGGGCTCTCATGTTTCTTCTTCTTTACAAAAACTTAGGTTACTTCCCATTAAGGCTCTTGTTGAGTATCGTATTTGTTTAATTATTCATTCAGCTCTTCATCTTCGTAAGCCTGCGTATATATTTGACCTTCTGTCTTATAAAACCTCATCTCTTTCTCTTAGGTCTTCTAACGATCCTTTTCTACTAGTTGAACCTTCCTTTCCTTCTAGGCATTCTCACTACAATCGTTGTTTCTCTATCTTAGGACCTCGTATCTACAATAGGCTATCTCCCTCAATACGCTCAATCAAATCTCTATCTCTTTTCAAAAAACATAGTAAAAATTTCTTTCTCACTAAGTCTTATTACTGTCTTAATAATATTGTATATATTAGTACTGAATATAAGGTCTGATTGTTTCCTAATTCTGTCTTCTATGTGTATGTGCTTCATGCGTGTGTTTTCCGTTCTTGTGTCTGTATGTTTCTCCATTGTATGCTGTATGTGTGTTGTGTTGAGCTCTGTTATCTGTGTTTGTGTGTCTGCTGTGTTGTGTTCTCTGTCTATTTGTTTGAGTGTATGTCTTTGTGTGTCTGTTATGATGTGTTTTCTGGTTTGTATTTGTGTCTCCATTGTGTTGTGATTTGTCAATCTGAGTGTATGTCGTTGTATGTTTGCTGTGTTGTCTTAATGTGTTGTATGTTGTGTTGTCTTCTGCGCTGTATGTCTGCTGTACTATCTTATTCAATATGTATGTGTGTGCGTGTGTATTTTTGTGTTTCGGAGTATGTAAACGTGAGTGTATGTTTGTGTTTGTGCGTATATGTACTTGTCTGTTTTGTGTGTGTGTGTGTGTGTGTGTGTGTGTGTGTGTGTGTGTATGTAGGTGAGTGTGTGTTCGTGATTGTGTATGTGTGTATGTAGGTGAGTGTGTGTTCGTGATTGTGTATGTGTATGACTCTTGTGTTTGAGTGTGTGTGTGTGTGTGTGTGTATGTGTGTGTGTGTGTGTGTGTGTGTGTGAGCGCTTTTGAGACCCTCGGGTGAAAAGCGCGATATAAATGTCTTAATGTAATGTAATGTAATGTATGTGTGTGTGTTGTCTGTTTTTTGTGTTTTGTCTGTGTGTTACTGAGCCATGTTATTTGTGTTTGTGTATCTGTTGTGTTGTGATATCTGTCTATTTGTTTGAGTGTATGTCTTTGTGTGTCTGTTGTGTTGAGTTTTGTTGTTTGTATTTGGTGTGTGTTTGTGTGAGTGTATTTTTGCGTATGTAAACGGGAATGTCTGTGGGTGTGTGTGTGTCTGAGCGTGATTGTGTATGTGTATGACTTTTGTGTTTGAGCTTGTGCATGTGTGTGTGTGTGTATGTGTGTGTGTGTGTGTGTGTGTGTGTGTGTGTGTGTGTGTGTGTGTGTGTGTGTGTGTGTGTGTGTGTGCATGTGTATGTGTGTGTGTGTGTGTGTGTGCGTGAGCGTTTTTGAGACCCTCGGGTGAAAAGCGCGATATAGATATCTTTATGTAATGTGTATCTTAATGAGTGTGTGTGTGTGTGTGTGTGTGTATGTGTGTGTGTATGTGTGTGTGTGTGTGTGTGTGTGTGTGTGTGTGTGTGTGTGTGTGTGTGTGTGTATCGAATGACTCTTTGCTGATTAGACGGCTAGATGGTGTAAGGTTTCTGTCAGTGTGTGCGAATATGATTTTGTTTATGCGTTATATGCGTATAATTATGCGTGCGAGAGTGCTTTTATGATTTTATATTTCTTTATTTTTATCTACTTCAAAATAAACGTTTTACCTTTATATTCATGTGTTCGTTGAAACTAAGTAAATATATTTGGAATATATATATTTATACAAATGTGTTTAAAATATATATGTTTTGCTGTATGCTTATACGTTGCCTGATTTTATTTTTATCCATAAAATCTACCGTATCTTATCAAAATTCTCACCAGCTAGTGGAAAAATAGTGCGGCACCTTCTAATTGAACGACACTACGGGGAAGGTTTAAAGAATAGAACCACATGCCTCTCAAATAAAACGTCTCTCCAAAATGTTTCCATCAACTCCTCATAACCAAGAACTCCACTAATAGAGGTCGAAAAGAAATATATCTCTGTAGAATTTGTTGATATAAGCATGATCGCAAAACATATTCGCACATTATTAATATATGTGTGTATATATCATTGAAAAATGTCCCAAGTCATGACCTTCACACGCTACCTAGTCACTCATACATAAGTCAACCCTCAAAAATGCACTCTGGATGCGCCACTGCGTTGAATAAACAATTATGGCGCTATACTTGTTGCTCATTCTAAATCAGTGATGCTGTGCAACCTGTGTGTGGGAAATTCCCCTGTCTGGTCGGGAATGGAAGAGTTGCCAAGTGGGAAGCTAAAAGTCGGACAGAACAGGACAACTATGTGTGTGTGTGTTTATCAATTCAAATTCGTGTATTTTTGTTTCTAATCACCTCTAATTACATTTACTTTGATGTAACAACTGAATTTATTGAATTTATCAGCGCTGTTGTGTGTGGAAAATGAAGAGATGGCTCATTAAGAAGTGGGGAATCAGTGAGATAAAAAAGTTACTAACCTCTGGTTTCAAACAAAGTTTGTAATTTAAATTTCACCCCACAATAATGTCGCAAGTTTTCTCCATAACTTACGAGAAATTTATTGACTTATTTTGACACAAACTGTGTCATCTTTTTGTTTGATATTAGCGTTGGTATGTATGTATGTATGTATGTATTTGTATGTGTGTGTGTGTGTGTGTATGTGTGTGTGCACGGTGTTATAACAAAGCGGAATTTTCAATTTTGGCCAATATTGAAAATTCTCGCCAATATCATACGCTAAAAGTGCACACGCAATAAAAAATTATTCTCATCTAATACAATCTTCACAAAGTCACGGATTAAATTGATAACAACATACATGATGGGAGAGAGCGTCAGATACTATATAAAAAATTCAAATAGACGTAAGATTAAAGTCTGAGCTATTTTGCAAGACAATCCTGAATTTGCTTCGGTTGAAATTCAATAATATCACATAACTTGTCCACAGACGTCTTCATGTTTGTGCTAATTTTAGAAGTCAATTACGAAACACAATACATATGTTAATCCCGTCTGATAAGATTGCTATGGTCAATTTGAACTGCTAATTAGTGAGGTATTGATGTCACACACACACACACACACACATATATACACATACACATACACGCACGGTGTGTGTGGTTGTACATGTATGTGTGTGTGTGTGTGTGTGTGTGTGTGCGTACATCAGTATATTGTTCTTTAATTAGCGAGGCGAATATATGAACACCAGCTAAGAAATATGAACGAAATCTAACTTCAAAACATCTTTATATTCTACAGAAGGAACATTTGCTGTTTGAAAAAGACAACCATTTTTGTTTAATCGTGAAGAAATCTTGATTTCAAGACATATATTATAATATAATGCAATATATATATATGTATATATATATATATATATATATATATATATATATATATATATATATATATATATATATATATATATATATATATATATGTGTGTATAAAACACGGATTATAATATCATTTATTATTCTATTTGAGAAAGGTGAAAATATATTTAATATGTTCACTAATGTACTACAAAAATTACAGAAGCATGTCCATGTGTTGATTATTGTTTCTTTGTCATTGTTTTGTTGGGCTTTGCTTTGCCACTGGTAAACGTGCGATTGCATTGTAGGCGACTAAATCTGATCCCAAGATCTAAACAAGACCAAGTCCTGTTTCAAAGTCGGGCTATCTATTTGTTTTATTATTTTTATTATTATTAATTACAGGCAAATGCAGTAGCATGGGAAGAGTGCAAGTGCACTATTACCACAATTTACCGGAAGGTGGCCCCATGTACTGGAAGCGCCCAAAAGATTCAGAGAGAAAGAGAGTTCGAAAAGAAAAAAGTCTAGAAAGAGAGTTGGAAAAGAAAATAATAAATAAATAACAATGAATAATAAACCATCGTCCGATAACACTCCATAATGTCACTCCGCCTACGTTCCTCAATAAATAATAACAATCAACAATAGATATGTGATTCAGTAAATAGCAACCATCAATAAATAAGAATAAATTTTAATAAATAAGTAATAAATAACAAACAAGAACAATAAATATGATTCAATAAGAAACATCCAACAATAAATAAAAATATGACTCAATAAGTAACAACAACACAAATAAATATAATTCAATAAACAACAACAACACCAATAAATATTATTCAATAAACATTAATAACAATAAATATTATTCAATAAACAACAACAGCCAACACTGAGTAAAAGTATAATTTAATAAATAACAACAACCAATAATAAATAGTAATAAATAGAGAGTAAAATAAGATAAGCCAAAGACCATCTGACTATATTCTTAAACCTGTGCAAAATTGTTTTTCGTTGTTTTTTGTTTGTTTGTGTTTGTTTTGCCTGTATATTCTCTTCGTGGTGTAGTGGTAGAACACCCGCCTCACAAGCGGGAGGTCCGTGGTTCGAAACCCGGCCGAGGAGAATTTATTTGGGCGAATTCTATAATCCAACAGCTCCTGTCCACCCAGCAGTAAATGATGGTACCAGATATCAGTCATGTGTTGTGTCATGCATTCTGGGGAAGTGGCCCTCTCTAATTCGCCTTCCATTCTTGTGGCGCCTTAGCGTGGAGAGGGTCGGTTCTGCGGTGACAGCGAGCTGCACGGGACACACCTGTGTGTGTGTTCATAAGCTTCGACTTTTTTCCGTATAGTAGCTGTCACTTAAGCATTTAGCCTTTAATCGTTAGCGTTAAGCGTTTGTGTAATTATTTGTTATATTAATTACAAATAGTTGTTTGTTGCTATTTTACTAGTGACTTTAATATATGCCTGAAATTTGTTGCAAAACATTACAGGTGTATTTTCGAGATGAATAAAATAAAATTTGCATGTGGTATTTGTAGCACTCGCATATTCATAATACGAATTCATTGAAATAATATCGATATTGGAAATAAATTTAACATTGCGGTAAAGTTTCAGGAAGAATTAAATTGTTTCTGTAGAAGCATTGAGATAATGTTAGTCATCAAATTTATTAAAGTTCTAGCGGTTAAACATCTAAAAGTTTAATATTTCTTCTATGTATTATTTAATTTTAAATTCAGCACGTTATTCTTTGTAAAAAAATCTTGTAGACGAGAATGAACTATATGAGCCAAACAAAACGTATCAGCATTTATGCCGATTTTTGTCCAAATCTTTGTCTATAATTCTTACCAAAGCCTAAGTGATGATCAAAGTTTTCGTATTTGTACTGGATTTTGTCCAATTTAGCCCGCTGACACAGCTGATTAAGCTAGATTTCAACTGCAGATGGGACCACGTCACCGTGCTCCTATTAGTACTCCACAATTACGGGATCCTCCACTAACGCCAGGGGCGTATCGAGTGGATGGCTGGTCCATCAAGGGGCGGCACATTTATGGGGCGTCACAAGAACTACTGAACACGCTGGATCATCAGTTATATCTTAGTGGTCTTTTTCAGAATATGATATTTAATATTTGCTGTTTTAATCTCAAATAACTGAATGAAGGCAAAATCGATTGAAAATAATTATCTTCTGCGATTATGTGACTGGAAGCATGTACTATTATAATGGGATTAATATTTTCAGCTATATCGACAGTTATGCACTTGCTAATTCCACTATTACAGTCGTGTTGAAATGCATACACACACACAGTCTCTTGCGACTAAATGACCCGCAAAACATACATGATGGGGGGGTGGCAGCAAATATCCTAGCTACGCCTCTGATCTGACCGCAAATTCACACACCGCAAAAAGATATTTCACAGCCGAATATTTCCACCAACTAGCTGAGCAAGCGATGACGTCGGCTCTTTGACGTTCAAGTATCATATTTGAGAGCCGTACTGTGACGAGTCAAGTGCGGTCGATAGTTTATAATGATGACGTCGCCAGATATTTGCTCTTCCGAAAAACGTGTTCAAGTACCGCCACCAGAGCTCTCACACACACACACACCACCAACTTGTGTGCACAACATTGATCCCCAGCTCGGGTCTGAGAGTATTGAGATGCACTCTCTCTTCTATTCAAGTGCGCTCCAGCACTTGGAGTGAAGATTTCTCAACTATCTGTATGTGTGTGTGTGTGTGAGTGTGTGTGTGTGTGTGTGTGTGTGTGTGTGTGTGTGTGTGAGTGTGTGGTGCCCAAGAGATGTCAGTCAAGCGTGTCATCAACGCAACGGCGGAAATTTGCCGTTTGCGTTGTCGCAATTATCAAAGCCAGATGATGTGTGTGTGCTTGTGTGTGTGTGTGTGTGTGTGTGTGTGTGTGTGTGTGTGTGTGTGTGTGTGTGTGTGTGTGTGTGTGTGTGTGTGTGTGTGTGTGTGTATGTGTGAACGAGGCTGCAACACAGTAATTGCACTCTTGATGGTGGCAATATTGCACGCACTCAACCTTTTCATCGGACACGTATTGCTAGCGTGTGTGTGTGTGTGTGTGTCAATGCGAAACAAATGATCAAGTAAATCTTAAAATCGTAATATATTCCTCCCCAAAATGCCTCCATCAACTCCTCATAACCAAGAGGTTCACTAAAAGAGGTCAAGAACAGTATTTTTCTTTAGAATTTGTTCATATACGCATTATCGTAAAGACGTTGCATAACGATGTATATACATGACTGATCGATCTCAAACTTCAGCTCCTCTCAAAATTGCAGTCTGGATCTGCCACTGACAATCTCCTACCAGTAGCGGCGAAAAGGGAAAGGCTTTCAAAGGGCTTGAGTGTTAAGCCATACCAAATGTGTTAAGCCACACCTGAACACCTAGCTGCAGCCTCCAAAAGCCTCCCAGCTCTCCCATCGGATAAATACTGGCGCCGCCACTGTCTCCTGTTTATAGTTGGAACGACATCGGTAATTCTAAGTTGTTGATTGTATGTCTTCGAGTGCGTGGAATTAAAAAAAGCAATAAAGCTGAAACATTTTCGGTCGCTTCAAACAGTGCCGAGTAGCCAAAGCTAGCCTTGAAGACAAAATAGCAAATACCGCACATCACTTATAACCTTATTAAAGCTACTGAAGCCCACAAGTTTCATACATGCCCACATTCATAGAACCCTTCGTGTTTGAAGTAATATATGAGAAAAATCACAAATCGCGTACGATCAAGACAGTCACACAAGTAGGCTACTACTGAGTGGACCGAGTTGCTTGCAGCACAGATATCAAGACCAAGCGATGTGGCGTGATTAACTGCAGCCAATGATGACCAAAACAGAGCTTGACGTCACGAATCATACGCGAGTGGGTGAACCGAACCACAGAACTCCTGGATAACTGACTCAAATTCTTCTACAAATTAGAGGAATGAATCAGAGTGCCCCAGTTCCTTATTATAATATTATGCAGTCAGCGTTCGAGTGTAGCTCTTCATGTTTCGCCAAGCCCCCTCAACTTTTTCCTTAGCCCCCACTTTGGAAAAGTCCAGGCGCCGCCACTGTATACAAGCGTTTTCGTATGCCAAGCATATATACCGTAGATACCGTAGATACCGGCCATAAATTCCACCTGGTCATTAAGCCCATGTCTCCACTTTTCAGGCCTGAAATGCTAGTCTTCTAATAGTAGGGTTCTCCAATAAGCCCACCCCACAATATTTAAGCTTTCCTCCGATACTTTTTCAAATGCTCTCTATGATTCGCATATACAATATGTTTGAAAAAATCTGTTTTTCTATCACTTCCGTGATAATTTGACGTTTTCATCCAAATATCGCACATATTTGTTGAACGAATCAAAAATTCCTTTGGAAATTTTGAGTAGGTGCAACATGACGGTTGTTGCAACATGACGGTTGTTGCAACATGACGGTTGGTGCAACAGTGTTTTTGAGCGTGAGAAAAATCACACGTCAACATTGCAGATGAAATGATGTCGCCGGCTTTGCCTGAAACCGTAGCAATGCGAGGAAATTGCAAGATTCACACACATTCAGTTACAGGTCACGTAGTTCACGTTTGCAGCCTCACTGCAATTACATTCGCCGCCAACATTTCGCCCGACACACACACACACACACACACACACACAAACACATACACAAACACAGAGGCAGTCAGTCTACATTAGTTCGAGGCTAATTGAACAGACGTTGTTTGCAGAGGCGTATTATTGGACAATCAGGAGGATATTTGTCGTCATGCGAGCGCAAACTGGGGCATTCTGGCCAGGAATCAGTGGCGGCGCCAAGAGATGGGTGGGGAGCTTGATGGGTGACTGAAGTTCCTGCAAAAATACATCAAGTCCCTTCTCCCTGATCCACCTTCTCTGAAATCCTCACCATGAACATTTCGAGTGTCGTTTCTCATGTTTTGCCAAGTCCCCACATCTTTTCCTTGGTAGACCCCTCAGCCCCCTCCCCCACTGTAATAAGCCTGGCGCCGCCACTGTCAGGAAACAAAGCCAAGCAAGCTAGGAAAAGACAAAAAATGAATCGGAAGCTATTTGTCATATAATGAGGTGGCTGAATGAATTGTCCTGTGTGTTGTTGTCTTAGTTCAGAGGTGTAGCTAGACTCTCTGCCCCCCGGGGTGGTAATCTTCTTGTGATCTCCAATCTACTTTGCGGGTCACTTACTCGCAAGAGACTGTGTGTGTGCTTCAACTCGACTGTAATAGTGAAATTAGCAAGTGCATAACTGTCGATATAGCTGAAAAGACAAACTTCATTATAATAGTACATGCTTCCAGTCAACTAATCGGATAATGTTATTATATTCAATCGAGTTTGTCTTCATCGAGTTATTTGAGATTAAATAGCAAATAGGGAATGTCATATTAATAAATTTCGACTCAGATATAACTGATAATTGAACGTCTTCGGCAGCTCATGTGTACCGCCCCCTAAAACGTGTCTCCCGGGTTGGATTTTGCTTGAGCTTTACTCTATTCTACTTTAGTAGTATTTGACTTTGTGTTTTACTTTTAAGTCTCGTCTGGATGTAAACATAATTCAAAACAGCTAATTATTAGGCGAACTACGGCTTTGATTTGAAGAGTGGATAAATTGGTTGTTTGAAGTCAGTTTGAGTCGTGTTTGATGCTGTGATTAAGTGTTTCTTGTGTCTGAGTTTCCTCGGTTCGCTATTAGCTTGTGTGCGTATCGCTGTGCGTGTGTGTCTGTTTGTGTGTCAGACTTGAAGCCCTCATCATTTAGTCCACTCGCTTACTCGGTGGACAATGTCGCACTCCTCCCACCACGCCGGCTCAAAGCCGACTGACTCGCAGCGCCACCAAAACCGACTGCGGCCAAAATTGGAAATACACCTTCCTGGCTTGGCCGCCGACAGCGCTAGCAGACGGCCCTCGGCGCCAGTCACTCTGCAAGAAGTTTCAGCGCCATCTTGCAACGAAGGCCTGGACTTTTCACGTCGCCATTCAGCGCAGGCGGATGGAAGTCACGGACAATCACAACGCGATCTCACAGGTTAATATTATTAAAATTATAAGTCCAATAGCATGGGAAGATTGCAATCACTATTGCCTCCCTGCGGTGATCTGTGTGGGGTATCATATCAAGTTGCATGTTGCCTGACTGTTTGTGTGTGTTTGTGTGTATGTGAGGTATCATCTGTGCTAGCTAGTGCGTATGTGTGTGTGTGTGTGTGTGTGTGTGTGTGTGCATTTGCATGAATAGCTTGCATTGGCAGCTTGAAGCTTGCATTCCAGGAATGGGCGCTTTGCAACCGGTGACGTCTTGCAACATCAGATGATCCTGACATATCATATGACATGAGCTTGTATAAGATGTCTCGTTATCACTGATTAAACACAAGAGTCTAATTGACAATGTGTGCTTGGTGTGACTGGCCGTGTGTATCAATGAATTTTGTGGATTGCCTTGTTTGAAGTTCTTCGTTGCAAATATAGCGCTCGTACACATGTTCATTATTACTCCCGCAGTGACACCACAACTAGAAGCGCCCAGAAGACGTAGAAAAAAATAGATTTCCAAAAGTAAATAATAAATAAATAACAAGAAACAATTCTTCCGATAACACTTCATAATGTCACTCCGCCTACACTCCTCAATAAATATCAATCAATAATAAATATGAATAAGTAGAATAAATATACGAATGCAAAGTAACGTACAGCAGAGTAGAGTTTAGTAAAGTAAAGTAAGGTAAAAAAGTGAAGTAAGGTAAAAAAGTAAAGTAAGGTAAAAAAGTAAAGTAGATAAATCGCAATCAACAACAATTAACAGATGAAAAATGATTATGATTCAAAAAGGTTCGACGATTGTTCCCGAAATGCGTCGTTTATCAACTGCAAGAATGACCGGAGATATCTCCTTGACGTCCGCCGGCTCGCAGACGTCAATTCACGCGATTGCCGAGAGATTATCTCAACCGCTGCCGGATCGCCGCTGCTCGCTGCTTGACGACAGATCGCGCCGGCTGTCGCGTTTCGTCGAGCCGCCGGCGTCGTTAACAGCGACCGCCGGCATCGGATGCGGCCAAAGGTCTTGCCGGAACGGCAGAAAACCACCGTGGCGTTACTGCACGTGTGTCATTGTTGTGCTGCTCGGAGTGCTTGTGTCTGCGATGGCCGGTACCGCGTTGTATTTGTCGCACAGACACGAAAGTGACGCATCGCCGACTGTCAGTGGCACCAGCACCACTGATGCGTCGCTTTTGTCTCAACTCAGCCCACTTAATTCATGAGTGGGTAAATCAGTGGCGGTGCCAGAAAGGGTGTTAAGGGTTTTGGAAGGGGCTGAAATCTACCGATAAATGTGACAATCCTCCATCGGTACCTCTCCCCGTAAAAAATAATCCTGATTATGAACATTTGGAGGATAGTTCTTAACGTTACACCAAGCCCCAAAACATATATTCTCTTAGACACTTCAGCTCCCCCCATGAGAAAATTCCTGATGCCGCCACTGAAATAAAAGCTTATTTGTTCAGCTGTTGGTTTAACCCAAAAAAGAAAACATAAACACATTTTGGGTTGTATATAATATATATGTGGAGATTTAAATAGCTCTTAATGAAGCATTTTTAAGGAGACGTTTTTGGTGTATAAATCATTACTGTGTCTAAGCCACTAGGATCAGTGATTTATCAAATATATATGTTTTTGTGTGTCAGAAAACGATTGTATATATATATATATATGTGTGTGTGTGTGTGTGTTTGCATGTATGTGTGTGTATGTGTGTTTGTGTATGTATGTATGTATGTGTGTCTGTGTATGTGTGTTTGTGTGTGTGTGTGTGTGTGTTTGTGTATTTATGTATGTATGCATGTGTGTGTGTGTTTGTGTATATGTATGTATATGTGTGTATTGATGTATGTATATGTGTGTATTGATGTATGTGTATGTGTGTATTGATGTATGTGTGTCTATGTTTGTAGGTGTGTATGTATGTATGTACTTGTGATTCATTTTAATTACATACAGACAAATAAGTACGGGCAAATACACACACACACACACACACACACACACACACACACACAAACACACACACACACACACACACACACACACACACACACAGACAGAAAGAGAGAGGGAAAATATACTGCTTTAATGTATGTTATCTGTTGTACACTGTGTTCAGATTGGAAAAGAAAAACACTCAATTAAAATATATCCTCACAAGCAACACACACAGAAAAAACATGCCTGTTTGCGTGTGTTTTGTCTATACTGTTTGTATCTGAATGTGATCTGTTTTTCGCGCCTATATAATAAAATTTGTAGGCAAAAAACGGACTCAATTTTGCATTGAGATATGGCTGAATATACTTGCGATTGAATTTTTGTTTTAAATCTCACAAATGCTCGTGTGTACGTGTATAATGAATACTTATAAATATATGTGTGTGTAAATATTTTACGTTTGTTTCTTGCAATGTGTATAAATTACCTTTTATCATTATTGTGTGTAAATATTTTTCATTTTATCATATATCTTGCTAATATTCCATATTTGGAAGGGTAAAGTTTAAATGCCTAAGAGACAGCTGCTACACGGGAACAAGTCGAAGCTTATGAACACACACACACAGGTGTGTCCCGTGCAGCTCGCTGTCACCGCAGAACCGACCCTCTCCACGCTATGACGCCACAAGAACGTAAAACGTAGGCTTGCGTGGAGAGGTGCTTGAATTTTTGCTCAAGATTTTGGCTGGCTGCCAATAGATGAAAAATGTTTCTGGGAATGACTGTCACTAGTGAGTATATAGATGTCGCCTTGGGCTGTGTGTTTACTGGCTAGACAACACTGTTCGATTTTAAAGGTAAACTTATTACCTTTAAATAACCTTTCAATACCTTCTCGTTTAAATTTAACTTTATATACCTTAAAAAGGTAGACATTGATACGTAAAACATAAAGTATAAACGTTAAAACATTTATTGTCTTTTGTTCAAAAACATATTATTTCAGATAAAATATAATTGGCAAATACAATCGGACAAGCTCTAGGCTTTTCGTCAATCAAAAAAGCTTAATCAGTAAACATTTTTATCAATGGATACATACATACACACACATACATACGTACATATACACACCCAGAGCCGTAGCAACCGCCCCCCCGTACCCCCCGGTCGGGGGGCCCGAATGTTGAAGGGCCCCGTTGCTTCACGTATGATATTAAAATTTATTATATTTATTATGTATAGATTTTACTTTTTTGCTCAGATGTTCTCACCTGAGCTTGTATTATGTGATTATGTCTAATAAATGAATTAAATATTTGGTTCTATAAGTATAAGTATCCTGGAACAATCGAACTATAAGCTGGGAGGTGCAATCATAAAGCATTTCATGGAAGAGCATAACAAAATGGAAGTATCGATAAAGTGGACAGTTATACACAGCGGAATATTAGACGATGCTACTAGAAGATATGCAGAGGCAGCATACATTCAAGAAAATGACTCTAGATGCATCATGAACGGCTGCAAAAGAATCGAACTTAATTGCAAATTCTGATTTAATATATATATATATATATATATATATATATATATATATATATATACTCGCAAAGTCACCGACAAATGTTTGCACATCTATGTATATATGACATAAAATGACACCTCCACACAAACATATACATATACACACACATATATATACACACACTAGTATAAGCACATACTAGGAAGAAAATACACCATACATGAATCTAGCAGCATCATAATTTAGCGCTTTCTTCCAGCCTCAGTTCTGATTGAAGGATAAATTATATCTCCTTTGCGTGTGTTGATCATGTACTGTTTGATATTGTGTATTTTGTTTTGTATTGTATTCGTTGTCGTACAAAACAATTCCAACGTTGCTTTCTTCCGGCCACTGTGTCTACTTGGAACACGTTGAAGGAGGAGGCTTTCTCGCAGAACAATTTGAACAAATTCAAGGCCAAAGTAAATGAAATGCTACTGAAAGAGCGGAATTGACTGTTGAGTCTTATTAATTGTATATTTATTCATATTTATTGTTATTTACTCATGCTTATTGTTATTTATTCATGCTTATTGTTATTTATTCATGCTTATTGTTATTTATTTTCTATTTATTTATATTTATTCCTATTTTACTCTCTATTTATTACTATTTATTATTGGTTGTTGTTATTTATTAAATTATACTTTTACTCAGTGTTGGCTGTTGTTGTTTATTGAATCATATTTATTGTTGTTGCTGTTTATTGAGTCATATTTATTGTTTTTGTTGTTTATTGAATCATATTTATTGTTGTTGCTGTTTATTGAATCATATTTATTGTTGTTGTTGTTTATTGAATCATTTATTGTTGTTGTTGTTTATTGAATCATATTTATTGTTGTTGCTGTTTATTGAATCATATTTATTGTTGTTGTTGTTCATTGAATCATATTTATTGTTGTTGCAGTTTATTGAATCATATTTATTGTTGTTGTTGTTTATTGAATCATATTTATTGGTGTTAATGTTTATTGAATCATATTTATTTGTGTTTTTGTTACTTATTGAATCATATTTATATTTATTGTTGGATGTTTCTTATTGAATCATATGTATTGTTCTTGATTGTTATTTATTACTTATTTATTAGTATTTATTCTTATTTATTGATGGCTGTTATTTACTGAATCACATATTTATTGTTGATTGTTATTATTTATTGAGGAACGTGGGCGGTGTGACATTATGGATTGTTATCGGATGATGGCTTATTATTTATTGTTATTTATTTATTATTTTCTTTCCAACTCTCTTTCTAGACTTTTTTCTCTTCGAACTCTCTTTCTCTCTGAATCTTTTGGGCGCTTCCGGTACATGGGGCCACCTTAGGGTGGTAATAGTGCTAGCACTCTTCCCATGCTACTGGATTTGCCTGTAATTAATAATAATAATAATAATAATGTGTTATATCTGCTTCTCCTGACGATGGCTAGTGATAGCCGAAAAGTACCTCGAGTAATAAACTTCAGTGAACAACTGAGTGTGTTGTCTCCTGAGCACAGAAAAATTTTGCGAAACATGTCGTACCAGCACAACAGTGCCCAGATTGTCGTTGATTTAATCGAATCGTGCATATATATGTATAGCAATAAATATTTATTATACAATCAATGGCGTAGCTCGGATATCTGCAGATCGGGGTGTTAAGTTTTCTACGATATTTACAAACAATTATGTTTTTTTTCTCTATTTCGCTTAACGAAATATAGTTATACTTGTGGACTCCGTGGTGCAGTTGTTAGCACACCCGCTTCACAAGCGGGAGGTCCGTGGTTCGTAACCCGGCGGAGCAGAATTTCATTGGGCGAATTCTACAATCCCACAGCCCCTGTCCTCCCAGCAGAAAATGATGGTACCAGATATCAGTCATGTGTTGTGTCATACATTCTGGGGAGGTGGCCCTCTCTAATACGTCTTACGTCCTTGTGGCGCCATAGCGTGGAGAGGGTCGGTTCTGCGGTGGCAGCGAGCTGCACGGGGCACGCCTGTGTGTTCATAAGCTTCGGCTTCTTCCCGTGTAGCAGCTGCCACTTAGACATTTAACCTTTATTTAACCTTTAACGAATATTCAGTATGTACTATTTTCGGCTTCAATCGGAAATGGCAGAAATGTGTTGAGCGATGCAATAAAAGTGTGCATTACAGCGTGACGTTAATACACTCATTGAAGACATTCATAACATGTATGTGCTATTCCAGATATGCACTATTAGTTGCCCATATTTGAACACACAAAGAAGCGGAGAATACGCCCGAAATAAAGGCGGTAAAACTTTTCCCTTGTGAATGGGACAAGGGCGGATCTTGTTATAGGTTTTGGCGAGTCTTAATGTCGAAAAATATAGCCTAATACAATTTTGATTAAGTGAACACGTGATAATTTATTATAATTTATTTAAATATTATATGGATCAATTTTATTTTATATTTCTATTTCTTTAGACTGTATAAATTTTAATTTGATAAATTTGTATTGTAAATTTATTATGATTACATATTTTATTAATCATTATTATGATTTATTAAAATTTAATACATCTTTTACATACATTACATTTTATTACCTTGCCTTTTACATTCTTTGAAATGTACTTATATTTATTTATTTATTACCTTGCCTTTTTGTTACCTAATAATACATTTCAAATAATCCTGCCGCTGCAAATTCACCGATTTTTAGACCCCTCAAAAACACGCGCCTGGCTGCGCCACTGAGATTGCACTCCAATATATTCGTCACTCAATGAAACCCACTGAGCTGTTTTGTTGTTATTGCATTGTTACCATGGTAACAAGATACCATGCTACCATGGTCTCTCTCTTAGAACGGCGACAGTGTTCAAAATGTCTGTCATTTGTGTCTGGTGTTGGTGTTGTTGGTGTTGTTGTTGGTGTTGGCTGATGTTGACAGATGAATATTGAGCGTCAATTATTGAATATTTGATTTATAATATTAATAATGATAAATATTTTGGTTAATTTGGCAAAAAATATAACTTCAACGGACAATATTCAGTACATTTTATGGCTAATTTACGTGTATACTTTATGGATAGAGCACGAATTAATTAAAGAAGCAATTAAAAATTATTACAGTGTGAAATTGTATTTTATTTAATGTTCTGATCCACGTAACATAATTTAATAAAATATTTGAAATTTTTAAGCTTGTACAATAATAGGTAAAATTAATATTGTCTATAATTAAGGATTGAAATAAGATATTTACTACCCACAATATGAATAATATGTGTATATATAAAATGACATTTAATATAATAATGGTATAATACAAGAGATACAAGAGATTATCTATCTTTTATTAACATATTTTGGTCAGAACTCTCCTTGTGCTGTTGATGGCCGAATACATAGAATACAGCTAAATATATTAACACCATAGAGAATACACAATAATTGAACATACCCACACAACACTGACTCAACCACGGACCCTTGCCTTTTGACTACACGCCTATAATAGATAAACTCACAGAAAACATTTGAGAGAAAAATCATAGCGCTTCAATTTGACACCATTCAGAAAATAAGTGGCAATGTTTTCAAATAAACAGTAGATTTCTCAGGTAAACATCTTCAAATGATATCACTGCAAAATGCCTGCCAAAATTTACAAAATAAGTCAAAATTGTACACATGACGTCATCTTAGACCAGTGGTTTCCACGTTTTTTTATGATCGAGTACCACTTGGCGGTTCCCTTACAGTCACCGCGTACCACCTGGTTCCAGACGAACTCAGTTCGATCAAATAACACTATATTTACATATAATTGTACAAGTAGAATAAATATTTCAACTGAGATAAATAACTCAATGTGAGTACTGTATCTGCTTCTTCTGCACGAGCTGGTCAATGAGCGACATTACTTTGCTCACAACACATCAGAAATCATGCCCTGGTGTCATTGTTTATGAGTCCGAAAGTGTTCGCGTACCACTAGTGGTATACGCGAGGTACCAGAGGTTGGGAACCAATGGTCTTATGCAATATCACTTTGTAATCAATGTTTGTGAATTACGGAATCAGATATCGTTGCAAATTGATATCATCTACTGATCGGGACATGGCTAGCGAAACGTTCTTCGTGGCCGGAGTGATGTGTTTGATGATAGGTATGGCAGGCTCCGTGGGCGGAGTCACTGTATCTGCCATCATTGTCTCCAGTAGTAAATTACTGAGGCAGACTCGATTTCAAATGCTGCTCAACCTGAGCATGCTGACGGTAATCTATCTGATTACCGGTTCGTCTGGTTTGCTTGCTCACATGATGTCGCTGCAAATCGACGTGCTAGCTTGTTCGGTGTGGGTGTCATCTGTTCAGGCGGCCGGCATTGTCACTTCCTACGCTCTGCTCTCGCTGATGTTCGAGAAGTTCATCTACATTGTGCACGGACTTCGTTACGAAGACATCCTCACCGAAGCACGCAGAATGTACCTTTTGGTATCGGCATGGCTACTTTTTGTCTTGCTGTGGGGCTCCGCTTTCCTTGTTATGTATTCTCACGGATTCAACAAGAAGAACGCTAAAGAGTGTACATTTGTAACAATCGGACCACTATACATGATCAACATTTACCATTCGGCCATTCTCATTATGGACATCTGTGTCATCTTCTTGGATCTGGCGATATATTGTGTTGCCAAGCGGCACATTAATGAGATCAACGAGCAGCGACATCTGATCGGATCGACTGAGAAATCCAGACAAGTCAAAAGTGCGTTCGCTTTCATGAAGTTCAGTTTGATGGTGGTCGTTCTGAACTTGCCAGCAAACCTGGTGTTCCTGATCAACACCGTCATGTGGAAGGTCGATGAAAATTTGATGCTCGGTGTGTTTATTCCCCATCTTCTGTCGTATTTTCTTATCGGCTGCCTGCCCGGAGCTTTCGACAAGGATGTGCGCAAGCGTCTGGTGCACCTGTGTGATTGTTCACGCAACAGCATCCCTGCCAATATCATTCACGTAGCCGTCATTCAACTGGTGAATACGGGTTGAAGCAGTGTGTAACTGCCAAATTCTTGTTGTGATCGAGTAACACTTGGATGTCCGGTACAGGTCACGCCGCGTACCACCTGGTTCCACGGGAAACTCAAATAAATCAAATATCACTTTAATTACATAATTGTACAATAACTAAAGACAAACTACCCTATGCTCGCTATTAGCTTGTGTACAGGCTGCATCGGACCCTATTTGCACTGTGCAGAAAACTCCACCGTCATCTGTGTTTTGGTGCACTCTTGTGGTTCTCGACGTTCTGGGTCATATATAGAGAAGCGTACCGTTGCAGGAGACAAACGGAACCGAAGGGTAATTCAAACAAGAAGAAGCAGGTCTGATTAGTAGGGCTGGGCAGGAACCGGATCCGGAACCAGTTATGACTCTTCTGCTACTTGAGTATTGGAAAAGGGTCCGAGATCTGGTACCGGTTCTGGAACCGGGTCCTCACAGTTCCGAGTCCACACGGTTCCGAATCCACACGGTTCCGAGTCTACACGGTTCCGATTCAGAACCATGTAGACTCTGGTGTCATTGTTCATGAGTCCGAAAGTGTTCGTGTACCATCTGGAAGGTACTCGCGTACCACTAGTGGTATGCCAGGTACCACAGGCTGGGAACCACTGGTCTAGAACCAATTGCTCCAATTTGGCTTCTTTCAGAGTATATGAGGCTTGAGCATCATAGGAGTCACTAATATATATCTGACAATTGCTGCACAATAATTTCATTTATTTATTTTATTTATCTAATCTAAGAACTGGCAAATAGAGCCGTTATGGCTTTTGCCTCAGAATTATGTAGAATTTTTGTGTTTACATTCATGTGTGTGTGTGTGTGTGTGTTTATTCAGTTACAAATAAATATATAAATATAGGTGTATGATTAATTGTTTGATGGCGTTTTCCAATTACTTTCGCGCCACTGTATATGAAATTACATTTAATAAATTCAGAACATCAATTAATATATTAAATAAGGTAATTATGTAATGAAAAACAATTAAATAAAAAATATATATAATAGTTTATTAATACAGTAATATTTAGTAGTAAATATATAATACATCAGTTAATTAAACAAATTTATTTAAAAAGTAAAGAACGGACATATATATATATATATATATATATATATATATATATATATATATATATATATATATTAAATAAACAAAGAAAGTCTTGAACGGTAAAAATGTTGATCAAATTTTCATGCTGTATATATTTTTCCGATATGTCAATGCGTGTTAGGAAAACCCAATTATACGGCTACACATCAACCAATCAACTGAGGATGTTTATATTCGACAATATGCCACATATACAAACATGTGTTACCAATGGTAGCTTGCAACACATACACAGTAAGCGCATGATGTATGTTGAACACAAAATTATATGCTGCAATACATAATATTTCAATATTCATGCATGATTTTTGTAAAGCAAATATTGCAGGTAAATTGTGCAATAGAATTTATAAGTGAGTCTCACTATGAATATTTTTCACATATAGCTATTAACTATTCTATATATATATATATATATATATATATATATATATATATATATATATATAAATATATATTTCTATTTGGTAAAAATACAGGTTTCAACTAACACTTGGTGCGATTTATTTTGTACTTATTTTTAGTCGTATTTTCGCGTGTGTAAGACAATCTTTTTGGTCTAAATTTTAACTTAAAAATACGGGGTGTATCTTATACATGGGAGTGTTTTAGCAGCAGTATTTGATGATTTCTGTGATGAGACATTCCATCACAAATATCATTTGATGACTCCTCGGATTATGATGATGACGAAGAACTGGCTGGTATTGCTGAAGGACCGACTTCAGTCTTTGACCTTTCAGACAAGAGCGACGAGGGATTTAACAATTTCTACGATTAAAAAAGTGATTTATCATCAAAGAAATTATTCTTCTAGAATTGATACCCAACAATTGAAGGTTTCTCTTATAAACAAGAGTATCTTGCACATGGGGAAAACTAGGGATTTCAGCTACGTCTTGGCTCTTGAACATCCTGGAGAGATGCGGTCTCAGGTGCTATGCTTTCTTTACTGCTGATGGCTTCCGCAGGACTTGATGTCACAATTTGTTCAGGAAACGAACTGTACGTTGATGATGGCTGATAGGAGATGGGATATACTTCTTCTCCGTAGATCTCCTCGTTCTCCAGACGAACTACAGCAAACACAGTAAGAAACACGTCTACAAGAGTTGTTCTCCAAAATCTTGCATATATTTATATATGTATACATTTCTTCACTTGCTTGTGTATATTAAATTATCTGTATGTAATCATTTTCATGGTCTATTTTATGTATACAGATAAAATATTGATGTTTACGTTGAATATTTCAATTATTATTAGTATAATTATTAATTACGCAGGTAAATACAGTAGCATGGGGGAAGAGTGTGCAAGTGCACTATTGCCACCCTGTGTGCGGTGACCCCATGTGTACTGAAAGCTAACCAAAAAAGATGTATAGATATTTTGAGAAAAACTTTAGTTTAGTTAGTGTGTGAGCCCAAGCACACACATACACAAATACACATACACATACACATACACATACACATACACATACACATACACATACACATGCACATGCACATGCACATACACATACACATACACATACACATACACATACACATACACATGCACATACACATACACATACACATACACATACACACCAATGCCCTACATAAAATACGCAAAACGTTACATAAATCGCATACGCGCTACATAACATACATAAAACATTACCGGAATGGTTCACTCTGAAGTGTGGGCATTTTATCCCTATTACAATGGCTGGTTTGTGCGATGCGGCGTAATTTATTGGATCGACCAATATACGTCTTCGTGCAAATTTCACCTCCTGCGACAGTGGCGGCAACAAGAGGGGTTTGGAAGATCTTAAGCCCCCCCAAAAATAATCCTGATTATTAAAACTTCCATTGTAACTCCTCCTCATGTTTCGCTAAGCCCCGTAACTTTTTCCTTGGCCCCCCTTTGGTATAATCCTGGCGCCGCCTCTGGCCTGCAGACTATCTGCGTGATCCACGGCCACCATATTGGACTCGATCGACAGCCAAATTTGTCGGCAAATTGTGCGCTGTGAAAGACGTGACTCAACTACAAAATGCGCAGAGGCGTAGCTAGGATATTTGCTGCCCGGGGTGGTAATCTTCTTGTAATCTCCATCATGTATGTTTTGCGGGCCATTTAGTCGCAAGAGACAGTGTGTGTGTGTGTGCATTTCAACACGACTGTAATAGTGGAATTAGCAAGTGCATAACTGTCGATATAGCTGAAAATATTAATCCCATTATAATAGTACATGCTTCAAGTCACCTAATCGCAGAAGATCATTATTTTCAATCAATCTTGCCTTCATTCAGTTACTTGAGATTTAATCAGCAATAGTATTAAATAGTATATTCTAAAAAAGACCACTAAGATATAACTGATAATTCAACGTGTTCAGTAGTTCTTGTGTCGCCTCCTACCGCCCAGTAAACTCTGCACCAGTGGTTCTCAACCTTTTTTCTCTCACTGATTCCCCACTTCTTGATGAGCCATCGCTTCTTCATTTTCCACACACACAGCATAGCGCTGATAAATTCAATAAATTCAGTTGTTACATCAAAGTAAATGTCATTAGAGGTGATTAGAAACAAAAATATACTAATTTGAACTGATAAAAACACACACACACATAGTTATCCTGTTCTGTTCGACCTTTAGCTTCCCACTTGGCAACTCTTCCATTCCCCACCAGTGGGGAATTTCCCACACACAGGTCAAGAAACATCGCCCTAGGTAATGAAATACTCGACAACAAATAGGAAACCCAGACACACGAGCAGAAAAGACCAAGTTTACCTAATTTCCCATCAATTCCAATTACTCATTCACCTGCAATTTGCACAATCGACACTGGCAAAACATTGCCACAATTGGAGCCTGTCGTATGTCGTGAAAACGATGATTCCGGTTAGATCAGGTTCACTCAGAATCCAGAATTTTCCGAGCGAAAATATATTTTCCAAATCCCGGCATCACAGACGCACAGTCACACCCAATAGAAACCACTCCACCTTCAACCGACTGATACACACAGAGATCTCGGCTATTGCAGATTGAATCAGCAAACGCCAGAGACATTTGCACGTGACTGTTGCAATTAGCATCTTCCTGGCGGTGGCATGCAACTCCGACGGCAGCAAAAGTTGTTGGGGATCGATAATGTCTTGGTGGATTCGTGGTAACCACTTCGAGATGTCCTCTCCTTGTATCTTGTTATTGAATCGGGTAGACATTGATTTTAATATAGCAGCCATCATAGAGATTAATGCCAAGATAACAAAACTGTGTCCGATTTTCTTGCCGTGTTTCGGAAACAACAGATTTGTTTGTTCTTGTAGATTATGTGTCAGTGAGGCTGCCTTTTCATTGGCCTTGTCACCACATGAAAAGCGCACATTGTCACTGTTTTCTTGTCCATGGGATAAGCCAAATCAGTTTTCAAGTATCCAATTTCAAAATTGAAGCTTCGATTGGACTTTTACGGGTTTCGACCGATTCAATCTTGAAGCCTCGTAGAAGATCAGATAGAAGACTGGTAATTACGTGGCGCGAAGACACGAAGATCAAAATCTTGACTTTCTGATCTACGAAGATGTTTTACATAAGAACGAACGACATCCACATAGCACAATAACATGAATACACACACACATATAACTCGCTCACTTTACACACACACACACACACACACACATGAACACAAACACACACACACATAAACACAAACACACACACACACACACACACTAAGCGGGGCACACAGTACGGAGATTAGCGTCAAACTGTAG
>OU696597.1:2102541-2142541 GCA_916048095.2 Sacculina carcini | reverse complement strand
CTGGAGCCCACCGTCTGAGATTTCACCGAGGAAGCGATGGCGGCGTTGAGCGAATTGCTTGAGCAGATGTCAGACGATACTGCGCTGGCCCCTAGCCGGTAGCTGATGCGGCTAGGTGAGGTACAGACGGGAGCCGTTAGACGTCCGGTACTGTGCGAAATCGCGACTGTAGCCGCTATCGCAGCCGGCCGAGATGCACTGCCTATCAGACATGCCGAACTGTGAGACGCACGAGTCGTGTCCACGTCCGAGGCAAAGGAAGAGGAGAGAGCGCTGGGGGCCCTCTCGTCGGACTCCACCGAGCTGTGGACGAAAGACGTGCCGGCAGCCCAACCAGACATATGTCTTTTCCTGCCGTCGCTGCTGGTATCGTTAATGGAGTGTACCATAACACTGACGGTTTTGTGTGATGATTGAGCATCGCGATCATGTTCCATGATGGCTTGACGATTGCCCAACTCCAATGCACAAAGTCACTGGATCGTGAGCAAACCTGAAACGTATCCAAACAGCTCAATGCGTACTTTCAGTATTTTCTGATTTATCATCGATGGAAAATCAGTTCAATAAATGAAATTATCACATTACAGCGAATAATAATAATGTAGAATGCAATATAATCACCAGGCAAACAGACTGAAGGGTGAAAATCGAACAATTCCAAGCTCAAAATTATTACATTGCTAAGTCCAAAATTTAAAATTTGCCATTTTCAAGTATTTCAAGTATACCTATTTTTGTCACATTACCCCGAGTACGCCGTTGCACTTTGGCGAAATGGAGAGGCCGTCTGAGACCACGACTTGTGTGCGTCTGTCTGTGTCTGTGTGTGTGTCTGTGTTTGTATGTGTGTGTGTCTGTGTGTGTGTGCGTGTGTGCTTTTCCAACGCCGCTGAGCTCGCCCAGTGCAACACACAACCTTGCTACATCGACTGACAGCTCAACTCGTGTCTGTCTGTCTGTCTGTCTGTGTGTGTGTGTTGTGTGTGTGTGTGTGTGTGTGTCAGTGTGTGTGTGTGTTGTGTGTGTGTGTGTGTGTGTGTGTGTGTGTGTGTGTGTGTGTGTGTGTGTGTGTGTGTGTGTGTGTGTGTGTGTGTGTGTGTGTGTGTGTGTGTGTGTGTGTGTGTGTGTGGAGGCGCGACCATCTCGACTTGATGTACGCCGATCGATGTCAGGTGAACTAGTCGGCTCAACAGCCGCACACACTTGCAGGCACGTGCGAAAATGAGAGGCCTCGTGTTGCAGCCGTGAAAGCCAATGTTGAATTGCATACACACACACACACACACACACACACACACACACACACACACACACACTCCTGCAAAAACAAGGTTTTCATTAACTCCACATAGCCAAAAGATTCACTAAAAGAAGTTTAGAAAAATATCTTTCTATAGAATTTGTTGATATAAGCGTTATGGCAAAGTATATTCCCATATTATTTTGTGTGTGTATATATCATTGAAAAATGCCCCAAGTCAAGACCTTCACACGCTACCTAGTCACTCATACATAATTCGGCCCCACCGAAAGTTGCACTTTGGATCCGCCACTACACACACACACACAAACATACATACACACATACATTGGCGTAATCACATGGTAAACATTGTACAACCCACATGCAAGGCTGTATAATACACGAAATTGCATCGAACGACGTGTTGCTTGTCAATATTGAAGGATTATTGTATGGACAAATGAGAGTATAATCAGAGCCGTTGCGAGGAATTATGCCCCCCCCCCCCCGAAGGCAACACTTGGGGCCCCCATTGTGAATATTGAATGCATTTATTAGACATAATCACATAATACGTGAAGCAAAGGGGCCCCTTAACATTCGGGGGCCCCGGCCGGAGGGTACGGGGGGCGGTTGCTACGGCTCTGAGTATAATTGGAATTCCCAATATGTTATATTCATGGACGCATGTTCTGTAGGTGGTATATATATTTACCCACCGACAAATTGGTTGGGGGTGATGTGGGTATGCAATTATACCCCACCATCGATAAGTCAGCTGAGTTCAGCTCATTGGGTGGGTATATATGGGGGTAATCAAAATCAGCATAGCAAAAAAGTAACAACACACAACAAGTGTGTGTGTGTGTGTGCAATTATATGCAATATACTTTTCATTGAGGTATGTTTTTGTTGTAATGGAATAAGTCGAAAATAGTTGAGGGTCTCATGTAATTGACCAACTGAGTCAACTTTGAACACTAATGCATGATGGCTGTCATCCCCTCGAGTCTCGACACAAATCTACACCCTTGGTTATAAATATGTTTTCTTATTTAAGTATATATATATATATATATATATCAATAATAATAATAATCCTTCCATTATGTATCAGTATATTATTAGTGTATTACTATTTAGTTTAGTGTTTATTGTTATTTATATATTATTTTCTTTTCTAGCTGTCTTTCTCTCTGTGAATATATATTTTTGAAAAATCTCCGGAGTCCAGCAGTGTAGAATTGGTCTGTAGCTGTCGCAGGATTATAGTATAGAGGGCGCTTCTATCAAATTATTGCTTGATGGAAATTTGTCGCTATAGAGAGCGCTTGCTGTAATCCACTTATCCACGCATTTAAATCACATGTATTAGGGACATTAAACTAAACGGCCAATGACAAGAATAAGATACAATAGATGAATGTTATCAAGGGAAAATACTTCACATGTACAAAAAGGCGCTCAATAACTGAAGCCAACATAAATTAATATCACAAGTTAATTAATCACATTCGCGACCAAATCAATTATCGAAAAATAACCCGACTTTTTCACGCACACACACACACAAATACATACACAAACACTGATACACAAACACAAATACATACACACACACACACACACTGACTAACATACACAATACACACAAATATAATAACACACACAGTGACACACAGATGAACGATTGTGTGATTCAGATTGTAGATTGAAGATTACAATCTACTGAAGATTATTAGTGTCGTGCATTGAGTCTGAAGATGTTTCCGGTTCATATCTCAGCAGAGGCGAACAGATAAAGTTGAGGGCCACTCCTAGAACCGAGCTCAATTCGTCCAGCATATACTGGCGATCGTGTTGTTTGTGTTTGTCTGCAGGATGTTCCGGTGATGAGGAAGACTCCACGGCACACTGGTCGCAGCGTAGCGCAGTCAGACGTATGTGAGGCTGTGTCGAACCGAGATGCGACCAAAGTCGGCCACTGAATGTTATAGAATCGCCGCGCACCAAGTTCAAAACGGCTGACTGCAGCGTTTCGTCCAGTACGTCGAGAATAATTGACGGACTAGAGTTGAGTAGTCCGGCGGCCGGCATTAAGACGGACACTTCGATACGTCGCCGTTCCCAGGCTGAAAGCGAGCATTGACCGCTGGTTGCGTCACGAACCACGGCACATCGCTGCCATTGCGCATCGCTCAACGTACGGCGGTCACATTCTACTCGAGCCGACGCGGCCGAATGCGACAGCGAAGGCTGCTGCAGTGCGTCAAGTAAGCAGGCGATGCAAGACGCCATACGTGAAGGCAGCCATGCTAGAGCAGCGAAGGCCGAGTTTTCGACGGAAGCGACGCGCACGTCGGATACCACGCCGTCGCTCCACGTAACAGATACGCCACGCAGACGTCCACAAGTCAACTGAGCGTGCGCGGATGTTGCAGCCGCGTGTTTCTGCAACGAAGCTCCGTGACACACCTCTTCAAATTGGCTCCACGAGAGAGAAGGCACAGAAGACGTCTGAGAAGGAGGAATGTCACTGCTCATGTTGTATGTCAAGTAGAAGGCTGTTGAGATGATGCATGCAATGATTGCACACAGCCAAACTGAGCAACACACACGGCCACCGCCGCCCTGACGTTGCAAGCGCGTTGCAATCAAAGGAGCCACCGTCAAAGCCACCACAAAAACAGCCTGCACAACAGTTGCCAGATCGTAGAGGAGTCCGGCGATGGCAGCCGCCGGTACGACCAACAGAACGCCGCCAAACAGAGGCAAAGCCAGCAGGGTGCTGAAGAAGAGCCCTAGAGCACGTGCGACACGATCTCCGCTGGCAGCCTCGCCAAACACCACACACAACTGGAGCCAGGCTATGACGCCGAGGTGCGGCAGAAGGAGACCGGTTACTCCGCTCGACCGTCGAGCCATCAACACGTAGCAGAGCAGAGCTGCCAAGTGCAACATTGACGGCAAAGACATCTCGACAAATACGCCGCAAGTGACTGGAATGCTGGCGATGACGGGCGGACGCCACCAGGAAGGCAACGTGTGCAGCGCCGCTAATGTCACATGCAGCGCCAAAGAGAGACAGCATAGCGGCTGACGAAATTGACGCAGTGAGACGATCAAGGCGACGCACATCAGCGCCGACATCACAGAGATTTCCGAGCTCAGCGCCCAGCGACTGGGAACGTGAGATAGAGATATAGCAGCTATAAGAGCACAAGTCAACACCAGCAAGTGGGGTCGCAAGTTGTTGCGGGAAAATCGGGCGGAAGCCGTGGAGGTGTTCAAACGGTCGTCGACAAGACGCAGGGCCCGAGACCAAACACGCAGCTCCGTCAGATGCTTGTGCAGTCGCACCGCGCGCAGGGAGCTAACAAACATGATGAATAAGGCAGCGTACATGATCAATGTAGGAAGCAACGACCACACAAGAGATCCGTTGACGAGTGGAATCAGACTTATGACAGCAAGGACCTTGATCAGAGAGGTAGGAACTAGCCAGTGAAATAATGCCGAGTCCTGACCGTCACCAAACATCTCCACCAGAAGATCGTAGCCGGCGCGTGCAGATCGCACGTGGGGAGTGAGAATTTTGGACAGCCGAGATGCGTTGTGTGACCGATCACTTGTGTCCAAATTGAGATGTCCGTGGATGGAAGGCAGGTCACCGCGAACTATACTGGATGCCACGGCCAACATGCACTCCTCGGACAGTTTGACGTCACAGGCAGGATCATGTCCATCATCGTTTACCAGCAAGCAAGGCCTCTCCAGGCGATCCTCACTTTTGACGTCCACATCCGACGAGCTAACGACTTCAGCGTCGGTACAGGAATTTCTCGGTGTTGCATCGTTGTTCGCGTCGACGGGCAGCAGCTGACTTCCGCCGCTTCCGCCACCGTCCTGCTGAACGCGACCGCGCATAAGACAGCGACGAATCTGTTCGGTGGTGATAAACTCCTGGCCGTCGCAAAGACAGCCGAACAGAAGACGTGCGGCGCGGCGACATCGCTTCTCCTCGACGCTCATGGCCAGGCAGTTGCGTACGTCAATGAAGTTGTGTTCTGTGACGCCACGGCCTGCCTCGGCACATTGTCGGAGCAGAGATGTGGCCTCCTCACTGCCTTGACTGGAAGCGCGCACCAGCCAGTACACGGCGTCGATGCGTGCGTCGGCATCGTCGGCGTCTAGAAGCTGGCGAGCAAGAACCAGTTGAGATCGCTCGCAGCCGCCCTCAGCAAGGCTGGAGCGAAGTTGATGCAGACTGCCCCGAGTGTCCGAGTGGTGTAGTGTCCATTGTCTGCGTGCGGTGCGTTTGGGAACTGCGTCCGCATCACAGCCGCTGTCACGACGCTCTTCCGGCACGAAACCGGCCATCACACATCACACACACAGTGCGGCATAACAATGGTGCACGGACTTCGTCTCCTGTAAGACAACCGCAAATATTTGTTGAACGAATTATACTATATATTCACACATCGACCCATTGACAATGAACGAAGTATAGCTGAATATTATCTATCAAAACATAATAATTCATATAACCACAAATATAAGCGCAACCATAATATTAGGAACTTACGACCAAGCACCACGGGTTTACGGACTGCGCCAAGATAGCAGTGCACTCGCCTTAAATCGTATTGTTTTGTATTTGTCCCATATTATATGCGGGAGTTTGATCAATCACGTATTATTGCAATATATTTTCGATTGACTCATTTATGATCGTTCATTGGTCGCACGATGAAATCGACGTTTGCGACTTTTAAACAAATATTGTCCAAATTACATATGCGACGCACTTAGAAGAATTTGAAGGAATCCCAATTTCTATTCCTCCGTTTCATGTGCTCTGGATTTTTGCGTGTATT
The DNA here is from genome assembly GCA_916048095.2 of Sacculina carcini. NCBI lineage: Eukaryota > Metazoa > Arthropoda > Thecostraca > Sacculinidae > Sacculina > Sacculina carcini. Next base: position 2,136,415 of record OU696597.1, on the reverse strand, counting down.
GTTACTGGATGTATCCTTGTGCTGTTGTGTTCACTCACAGTTGACCTTCTGGAAGAGGCAGTTATGGCTGTGACTCCAGCTCAGTATCCTTATCGACGTTTAATGGTTGGCCGTCCTACGCGCTTCACGTGATTAGGTTGTTGCTTAGGCCTTGTTTATTGTACGCTTGGATTCCCAGGCATGCTGCCTGAGTTTTTGGTTATCTGTATACGGGACAAATGAATTTCTATAGTATAATTGATTGCTTGCCACATGTATGAGTATGCTGTTGCCTGTTTGGTTAGTGCAGGCTTATTTGGATGTTTGTGTTTCAAAACTTTCAAAGTTTCAGACGTGTTTCATTCTTGAGAATGTGAAGACGTATTTGCGATGTCAAACATCGGGTCATCCAGCCAATTCCAGTTGCATGGTTTTATAACATGCTTGTTCAATTTCAACCATTATGATTTTATTCTGAATTTTTTATTGACGCAAAGTAATCGGTCGTGGAAGTATAATGTTGAGTTTTTCAATGAAACATCATGTATCGTGAACACATGATGTTACGGTTTTTATATATTTGCATTCTTCCAGGACGAACGGATTCGTACACTATGGCACAAATCAGCTTCACGGCATCCACTTGGAAAGGACTTTGGCAATAACAGTATGCCAAGGATTGGGGCATATGAAAACAATGGCTTCCGTACAATGTCACCAAATCCAGACAGATGAAGCATGGGAGTTGATGGATTTTGTGGGTTGACTTCTTCCGGAAACAGCCAAGGGGAACAAATACATTCCGTTTTCTAAAAATCTCCATTAAAAATGGGTTTCTTAGCATTCCATCTTCAGGACAGATCTGCAGACTGAGCGAATTTGCGAGCACATATTGAAGACGCCTCCAGAGAAGATCAAAACAACCACATGCCAAAATAAAATCAGAGGAAGAAGTTCTGTAATCAGTTGAATGAGTCTCTTTCATGTCAGCTTTAACAATGTGTGTGTGAACGTGTGCGTGTGTGTGTATGGAATGTTTATGTCACTTCTTTGTAACTATGGCCTACTGGTATGTATGCGTGTGTGTGTAAATGTGTAAATAGATGTGCGACCGATTATAGAGGATCTTTTTTCTGGTTGTGTCGCTGAGTGTGACCAGTCAATATATTACGATTGTGCTGTAGTGTGCCACATATGCTGTGCATATGTACACAGTATTATGACGTCATATTAATTAATATTAAAATACAAACAATAGAGCATGATAACAGTTATACAATATTGAAATATTAAAATATACATACTCCGTAAATACTATACAAGTTTGTTCACCACAATAAAACGCCTTAAAGTCTAATTAAATTAACTTGTAATATATTTAAATAAAATAGTAGTATTAGAAAACCTCTCGATCCTCACTGTCTTAACAATTATCGTCCTATATCGTGTGGTGGGCCAATTTTGCTGCATTGTTGTTAGCATATGATAGGCTTGTGAATATATACATGTTATTCTCAACTCCATATTTGCCCTTTCAATCATGTTTCCGCTCGAAAGTAACAGTGTGTATTTCTCATCTCGCTTTCACACACACACACATACACATCATGTTTGTCCGTGCACCTCACACCCTTCTGCTCTCACACTCTACTTCATTCGCAGTGCCTGTATCGCCGTGTCCACTGTACCGTTACGAGGGCCATGCGGACGATCATCAAACACGATCAGACCATCTAACGAAATTGTCAAATTAACGCAAGAATGACTGAGACTGTCCGATTGGTGATGCCAGGAAAAATTCGGTACAGGAAACTACAATATTTTATCCATTCTACCCAATGTAAGGGCAAGTTCCCGCTTTTAATGTCACACCTGCAACGAAACGACTTTGTTTGACAGTTTTGCACATCCGTGTCCCATTGTGTGTATATGTTTGTGTTCCATTTCTGTCCATGAGAAGTAGGTTACAGCTAGTAACATTTGATGACCTTACATAACTAAAAAAAATCACCACAGTAAAAGCATGCTTAAAAACGACAAATTGTCAATTAATCACAAACGCTGATCATGTAGAGTTCGGCTCGTATATTTCTCACAAACCGTGTCGTGAATGACTACACAATATCCACACCACTAGATCAACTACCGAACGATGCTGAAGTGCCGCTCAAAATCGCCCGGGGAACAAAACTACAGGGACACACACGCACGCGCATATCTGCTCGAGGAATAATGCAGCATAGCCGGCTCAGTATGACACACCTGACATACCTGAAAAACAAACACATAATTAATTACAGGTAAATCCAGTGTGCAAGTGCACTATTATCACCCTGTGTGCGGTGGCCCCATGTGTACTGGAAGCTAACCAAACAGATGTATTGATAGAAAAAGAGAGTTGGAAACAGAAATAATAAATAAATAGCAATAAACAATTCATCCGATAACACTCAATAATGTCACTCCGCCCACACTGCTCAATAAACAACAACAATAAACATGAAATAAATATTACTAAATTAGAATGAATATCAGTAGATAAATAACAATCGACAGATATTTGGATTAGACACAACACTGAGCATTTACCATGAGCAGACTTGCATTGACGCAAAGCCTCATTGAAGCCCTCACACAGCGATATGTCCGACTGATTTTGCGCGCACTGCAAAAACTGCTTCACCTCCCATGCGCACACATCACCTCCACCTCCTCCAGTAGCCTGCTGAGCCGGCTCGCTAAAGTACGTGTCAGAGGCGGTGGCAGCCGGAGCTGCCGCAGGAGCAGGGGCGCTAGCTCCCCCGGTTAGAGCGTGACCGACCACGTGACCCACGGTAGACCCGATAGCAACGCCTCCGGCTGTGGCAGCCATTTGTCCCAGAAGACCGGGTCCCTGTGCGGCCGCCGGGGCATGAGCGGGGGTTTGGGCGGGGGTAGCGCGCGCCGGCACAGAACTAAACCAACAACAACAAACATCAAGCACAAAGGATTCAAGAACATTAAAAACGCTTAAAAACGTTTCTATATTGTTCATAGATTTTAGGTTAGGTTAGGTTTAGCGTTCTAATGTAATGTAGGCTGCCTTTGCAGGAGGCGAGGGACTGGAAGAAATTCGTTAAATCAAATTTTCTCAATCTAATGTTGTTGAATCCTTACACATTTAGCGTCATTAAGCAACATCACTGTATCATATTCTGTCGTGCGGGACGGTAAGAAAGGTGAGCTTTCAATTATACATCTTGAACTTCTTGGGAGAGAGAAAAATATTTTAAGAAAAATATAAAAACAAAGTAAAAACGTGAATTTTCTTGAATTTCCATAGCACCAGAATACAAGCCTGTGTGCGTGTGTTGCCTTGCTCGTTAGATAATTGTTTATATCAATGTTCATAGCTGCTACACGGGAACAAGCCGAAGCTTATGAACACACAGTAGAATTTCATTGGGTGAATTCTATAATCCAACAGCCCCTGTCCACCCAGCAGTAAATGATGGTACCAGATATCAGTCATGTCAGTTGTGTCATGCATTCTGGGGAGGTGGTCCTCTCTAATACGTCTTCCGTTCTTGTGACGTCATAGCGTGGAGAGCGTTGGTTTTGCGGTGACAGCGAGCTGCACGGGACACATCTGTGTGTGTTCATAAGCTTCGACTTCTTCCCGTGTAGCAGCTGTCACTTGAGCTTGCCTTAAACCTTTTATAAATACAAGTTCACCTGCGCGGAGGAACTGCGGCGAGGGGCGGTGCTCGGGCGGCAGGCGCGCGTGCAGGCACGGCAGCTGGGGGGGCTCGACGAGGGGGAGCAACGGCGGCACGTCCACGACGAGGCATCTTCTGTCTTTCGCACATACACATGCATATACACACAGAAATACATACAGACATAAATAGACCGATATAGAAGCACACACACACGAACATACGGCCACACAAACACATACAAGCACACATATACATGCAAATAGATATACAAATACACACACACACACCTCACACAAAGACATGCAAACACATACACACACAAACACACTCACATATACATATGCATACAAACATATAGACAGGTATACAAGCAAACACATACACACACAAACACAAAGACAGACATGTCTTTGTGTTTGACAAGCCGGCACACATGGACATACATACACATAAAAACCGGTGAGAACATACACACACAGACACACATACACATACACACATAGACCGATATACAAGCACACACAGAGGCACACATACGAGCATACAGCCACATACAAACCGAAACACACACAAACCGAACAGAAACACACAGACACACAAATGCACATACATGGCAAAGACAGAACGATATTTGACATAACTGAAATGATACAGAACAACTGAAGTGATTCGTGAAGCGGTAGGGTGTGGAATATATAAATACAAAATACAATGTGGAGTAGAATTTGAACGACAAACAAGGAACACATTTAGCAGACGAGTATCGCAAAAAAACAAGCCAACGACAGAAAGTGAAAACGTAGTTTGAAAATGTCATGCCCGGCAAAATACGTGTGCAATTACAAAAACACGAAATAAAAACACAAAAATAAATAGGATAAAAAATACAATCGCGCAACAGATTGATTAAGATAATATAGTAACGCAAAAATCAACCAAAAACGTATAATGATAATGAGCAAATTAAAAAGTAAATAATAAAATTAAACTGAAAAAATCAACCAAACACTGCTGTGGATTAAATTAAAATATGCCCTATTAATATATATTATTGCGCCCTAGTAGTAGACACAATCACTAATTATGGGTTGCTAATTGTATTGTTATATAAACTAACCAGAACCTCGATTACAGACAGGACAACTCCATTTTTTAATCCTATTGATTCAAAAGACACAAATAAACCACCAATATGATTGATAATGAAACTCACGGTGAATTCAACGGATGAATAGTGAAACAGCGCTAGCTTAAACCAACCGCTTGTTCGAAATGAATTCGTACGAAAGTGTAGTGCAGTTTTAAATGTAGAACGTTACATAAGAACGTGTGCTTCTAGAAGATTCGATGGCACCGAGCCAAAAATCGCCATCAACAATACGAAGAAAAACGTCGCTCAAAACCTTGTATTAAGAGTCACGAGCACAAATAATAAATCACCCGACTATTCCGCTAGACTAAGCAGACAAAACTAATATATATAAAAATATTAATATTAACACAAATCACCAGCCCCAAGAAACACACACAAACTGGAACAAATAAATGTAAAAATTGTACTCAATGTGTTGTACTTGCAAAATCAGCCAATTTTACTAATTGAAAATCACGAATTTTTGCATAGTAAGTGATGTATAAGAGAAAAAAAGAAACGGCATTGGATACATTATTGGAAAGGCGGGAGACGTTTATGACTGGTCGAAGTGCAAAAGTGGCGCGACTGCGTCGGAAATGAGAATATGAAAAATAATAGTTTGAAATAAAGCAGCGAATTTCAGCATTCAAGAGAAAATATAAAAAACAGAGCGACAGAACAATTGAGCGAACTGAATGAGAACGTGAAGGATGTTTGAAGCAAACAAGTAAAAATTAGAAGGACCAATCAGATACTATATGAAGCGAAAATTATCAGAAAAATAACTAATCAGCAAAGAACGGATGTGAACAGGTGAGAAAAAAGGTGATGAGATGATAGTGGGAGGCGAGAAAACAACGAAAGAAAGGTAAAAAGTAGTAAAATAAAAGTAAAAACCAGAAAAGAACAGTTAATTTTGTGAGAAACGTAATCAATCAGAAAGTAAGGATTGTGAACAGATGACAGAAGGAAGAGGGAAGAGTGTAAAGGTATCATATCATGGTGCTCCATCATGATCGCTTGTCACTGGATAATGTTGACCGTAGACTTTCATATGCTCAGTCATTTCATGCAGTTGCCGCTCAAGATGTGGCGGAGGCTGGTCGTAAACGTCGCCAAACATTTGACGCCAACTGGCGCGCGGCCGCCGTTCAGCCTCATTCATTGCATCCAGCACTTGTCGCCGACACTGCGTCTGAAACAGAGCTTCACGTTCATCATTCCACAAGTCGCGCCGCTGTAGATATGCTCGCAGTCGGGAGAGCGGCCGATCTTGCCAGCGTCGCGGCTCCGAGGCGGGGCGGTAGGCGGAGCTGTCGTCCGACGTGCTGTGATGTCCGACACGATACGTCATCGCTTCCAGCAGCACGGCGCAGCTCTGCCGGACGGCCATCTGCCGTGCGGCCGCTGTCGCCTTGTAGACGGCCAGTGCGTCGTTGCCGTCGACGCGTACAGCCGGCATGCCGTAGGCGGGACCGCGTGCGGCCACGGCGTCTCCACAATACTGCTCGTTAGTCGGTGTCGAGATGGCATAGCCGTTGTTACGACACAGAAAGATGACGGGCGCGCGCAGGACGGCGCCGAAGTTGAAAGCGGCGTGTGCGTCGCCTTCGCTAGATCCGCCCTCGCCGAAGTAGCACACCACACAGCGATCGAGCGGACGGTGGCGCAGCTTGAAGGCGTACGCCGTTCCGACGGCCTGCGGCATCTGCGTGGCCAGCGGGGAGGAGATGGTGCAGAAGTTGAGCTCGCGACTGCCGTAGTGCACGGGCATCTGCCGACCCTTGCCCATATCCTGAATGTTGCCGTAACACTGGTCGACAAATTGGGTCAGTGAGAAGCCACGATGCATCAGCACACCGGCCTCACGGTACTGGCCGTATATGAAGTCCTCAGGAGAGAGCGCCGCTGCTGATCCCAACTGAGTAGCCTCCTCGCCCGAGTTGGTCATGTAGAATGAGATGCGTCCCTGACGCTGTGACTCATACAGGATGGTGTCCATGGCTCGAAGCAGCACCATTTTCTCGTACATTTCGACCAGCATCTGCGGCGAAAGAGACGGATCCTCGTCCTGTCCCGGATCCAGAACTTGTCCACTGTCGTCCAACACGCGATACACGGGCAATGGTTCTTGTTGCTCGCTGGTGGCAAACTGCAAGCGCTGTGTCCAAGAACAACTGCCAGCGCCGGGAAACTGAGGTCGGTCATGATCGACGCCTGTGGTCGTTCCCGTAGCTTCAGTGTGCGTACGGCAAGCTGGTAATGTACGGAGCACGCAACAAGACGCACGCCGCAGCACAGATCGATTGCAGACAAGACCTGCGCACCGCAACATGATAACCCGCACTGCTCTACCTTTCACGCGCACATTATTCTCCCCTCCTCTTTCTTTTGCTCTCGCTCAACAAGCGACGCACACATACACACACACCCCGCAGATATCTGTAAGGCGGCAAGACCAAATGTAAAGCGATGTGTGATGTATGACGGTCGAAATGGCCACACACACACACAGAGATCTACATCAGACCAACATCCCGCAATGAATACATGCGCAAAGCTACTCAGCAGACGATTTTTTCTAATTCGGATAGAGGGATAGGAAATAAGACAGCTGCAGTAGTCCATGAGAGGTGTCAACTCTGCTGAATTATCGCTCTTGCCCTTCGACATGACAGTACAGGGAGGGAAGAAGCAGAGGGTCCGCTTTTAGTCGCCTCTTACACGACACACAGCGGGTACGGCGGCAGTATTCTTATCCCCCTGACCACAGGGCTGCACAGCAGGGGATAAATTCATGTAGCCCGTGCAAAAACGCATTCTCTATCGCCGTGGTTCGCAACCTTTTTCCTCTCCGATTGCCCGCTTCTTAATAATGAGACAATGCTTCATTTTGCCCATTATTATTAATTATTACACAGGTAAATACAGTAGCATGGGGGAAGAGTATGTAAGTGCATCATTATCACCCTGTGTGCGGTGACCCCATGTGTACTGGAAGCTATCCAAAAAGATGTATAGCTAGAAAAAGAATTCGAAAACAAAATAATAAACAGCGCTGATAAATGCATTAAATTCATTTGTCCGACCAAAATAAATGCGAGGGAATCGCTAGAGACGAAAATTCGAACGAACGAATTCGGATTGATAAATGAGTGAACATAGCGGACTAGAGGAATTTGGAAGAAAAAACAAAGATGGGAAATGGGCCGATAGTTACTGCAAGCATTAGAGTCCGCTTTCTGAGGATTGTTAGAACAAGACCATGGTTCTCGGCAAGAAATATATCATATAAAATAGTAAGTTAACCGTATAATAAAAATAAGGCACCAGGAAATCGTAAACTGTAGATATAGCTAGTTGTGCACGTGTGGCTGTTTTGGCCGACCAAATGGCGTGATTTTCAATGATTCGTTTTAATGATTTTCAATTTGTGAAATTTTAAGGTACAACAGTGCGGATTCCAAACATCTAAGCCACATCACCAATGATGACACACACTTATTCTGCTAAATTCCGTAGAGCATAGGGAAATTTAGCCATTCAGAAATAATTACGTGACTATGCAATTTTACGCAATTGGATATAACGTTTCACGACATCATTAAGCCACCAAGCAAAACCAGCTTAAATCACATCAAAACTAGAAAATTGATCATGATTGACAGGGTAATTAAACCAAAAAACTCAAATAAATGAACAATTACGTAACGTGACTTTACCGCTAATGTGAAAGCGGTACTCGAGGCAAACACAAATAAATGAACAACAAACACATTTGGAATTAAAACAAATGGAAATGAAAGTATTTTTCGCACAAATAACCACACTCACCTTCCAATTGCAGTCAATGTAGAGAAAATAAAACACAACCCTCGCCGTCGTTCACATGAGACAAGTGAAAATTCACAATTGACAACAACCAACCTGCACCAACTAAATGTTTTAATTAACAGTGGCATAGGCATAGGCAGAAAATAATTACTCGTTTTACCCATTAATAATTTATTCAGTAATCGCTTTAACAAATTTTTTACACCGACGAATTTGAGTCAATTTAATTTTGATTAATCGATACGCCGATGTTGTTGTTTGAGAGAAGCGCTTCGGCCGGTGTTGGCCATTTCGCGCTGTACCACTTCCTCGATTATTTCCTGCTGTCTTGACGTAATACAAACACACTATTATTATTATTGCACGTCCCGCTGAAGCTCAGAAAACTTATTGCACCTCCAATTAAAGCTTTGCGAACAAGCCTATATCATTAAGATGATTTTCATTCATTTTCGATACTTGAGCACACACAAGTTCCACTGACATCGCAAAAACGTCAAAATTGACCGAAATAGTTCATTTTCGATACTTGTGCACACGTATGTCACTGACATCGCGAAATCGTCAAAATTGACCGAGATCGGTCAATATTACCGACCGAGATCTATTTGAGGGGGGCTTAGGGGGTAATATCTATTTGAGGGGGGCTAATTTCATAATTTCAAAATGATTTTGAAAATGATTTCAAAATGATTTCGCATCATTTTAATTTTAAAATGATGCGAGATCTCTTTGAGGGCGGCTTAGGGGCTTAGGGGGTAGGAAACATATTTTTTCTATACTTCTTTATTTTCTCTTGAACCTCTTGGAGTCAGTCTTACTAATATGAGGTACTTGAGTAGTAGTCGAGTCGCGTTCGGGTGGTCAGGATGTAAAATATTGATGAGATTAAATGGATGCTTGTGGAGTGGCAGTAGGACCGTAAGGGTTGCCGCGAGACCTCATACAACTCGCATTCCGTGATTATATGAATACACGTGAGAGGAGTTCGACAGTGTGAGCATATAGGCTGCGATGTCTTCTCCATTAAATAATTGTGTGATATCCTAGTGCAGTGGCTCCCAACCTTGTTCAGCTTGTTACCCAATTTAGCATCCCATATTAAGCATGTTACCCCTTTGTTACTGTACATGTTACTGTAAGCATTCACACACAACTATATATAACACGCCATATGAGCAATACAATATCCACACAATGCAAACAATAAACATAATATGCTAAGGTAACATTAATCGCAATACAAGGTACCGCAATGTTTTCTTGAATTTCAGAATTCTTTAAATTTTCCTGTCACCCCTACATTACCCCCGAACAATTGCTAAATTACCCCCAGGTTGGGAACCACTGTCCTAGTGCATCCCAGTTAGTCTCGAGATTACTCGCTGCGCTTTCCTTGCTAAATTGTCATCCAGCCATGGAGTGACTGATTTCTTTATGGCCCCAAGTACATAATTATGCCTCTGACTGGTCCACTTTTGTTGGAAAGACTCGCATGTAGCCGTATTCACAAGCTGTCTTATTGTCTGCTTACACGCTGGATACTGGTGAATGTCGCTCGATTCCAACGCAGCTTTTGCTTCCGCATCTGCCCTCTCATTGCCCTTCAGGCCACATTGCCCTGGTATCCACACCAGTATGCAGTCGTAGTTCGATGTTATACGATGTAAAATATTTAAAATTGATAAAAGTATAAAATCCGATGAAAGACTATTGGATACGCCGATTATTCGCAATGTCTCTCGTACCCAATCCAAAAATCCAGACAATATATATTTCGTGTTTCGCCAAGGCCCCACACAATTTTCCTTAGCCCCCTACTAGAAAAATTCCGCGCAGTCAACACTGACAATCATACTATCACAAATGAAAACAAAAATCGGCAAACATTTATTAACACACAAAACGTGACGTAGAGACTTTTTTCTTTGACACACGTAAAAGCTTATATTTTTCAGACAAACAAACACACATCAATCGCTCACTACACCGAGCCCACACCAAACTGCTTAACTAACATGTGTATAGTCAATTAACATACACATAAATCGTAAGTGACAAAGCGTGTGTGTATGTGTGTGTGTGTGTTTGTGTGTGTGTGTGTGTTTGTGTGTGTGTGTGAGCTGTGAACAGTGGCGAATCCAGAGTGTAATTTTTGAGGGGTTGAATTTTGAGGGCGATCAGTCATGTACATGCATTATGCAACGTTTTTGCGATAATGTCTATATCAACAAATTATGCAGAAACATGTTTTTTCTTTACCTTTTTATTTTTCTCTTGAACCTATTGGTTATGAGGAGTTGACGGAAACATCTGGGGGAGGAAACTTCAGCCCCCTAAGCACCCCCCCTCTCTGGATCCGACCGTGGGTTTGAATCGCTACTCAAAAACAGAACGGTTTGCATTGAATTATGAAAGCTGCGTTCACACAGACTCGCTCGTTTGTCCTGCCGCTCCTGTCATGCTGCTGGAGAGAGTTCGGGAGAACTAGACTTACGAGCTCTGCAATCGTTCACGATGGAAGAACACATGTGATGTTGAAGCATCCGTGTGTCTCCATGAGGTGTCATCCAACTGAACCAGATGACCACAAGATCGGTATCTCTTGGACCGAAAGAGTGGATTCTCAACTCCAAATCGCCGACTTTCCACCAGATCTACACCGCTAGTTTCATTCAGGGGCACCAGCGGATGTACGCTGACCTTCACCTGACAGGTCACATGACGACCGGGTCGGAACGGAGGTTCGGATCTGGTGCGCGGTCGCACTGGCTCGCTGCACGCGCCACCATGTTGCAACTCCTTCTGCTTCTCGGCGGCCATCTTGACACGAAACCAGACAGGCGTCTCATGGACGGATTTCAGTCGCAATAGACGTACGCACACGAGGGCATAGAGCGCGCGCCGAAAGTCCCTCAGGTTATAGGCGTACAACAGGGGATTGAGCGCAGAGTTGGCGTGGGACAGGACGATAGTGAAGTTAGTCAACTTCAGCGGAATGTAGCAGTGTGGACAGAACGCCTGCCAACAGCCAACACAATATTGTGTCAAGACTAGGGGAGATGACAGCCATCATGCATTAGTGTTCAAAGTTGACTCAGTTGGTCAATTACATGATACCATCAACTATTTTCAGCCTATTCAATTACAACATACATATACATCAATGAAAAGTATATTGCGAAAAGTATAATTTTTCACATTTTTCGTGTATTGTTAATTTTTGCTGTGCTTACTTTCATGATAATATAGCCACCCAATGAACTGAACTCAGCAGAATTCTCGGCAGTGGGGTATAATTGCATATTCATACCCACAGCCAATCGTCGGGGGTATAACACCCCCAATACCCCCAGGAAGTGAAGCGAAGTGTTAATTAAACAAGGTAAAAAAGAAATGAGACACGCAAATTTAAATCCATAACGCATGTGACCTATAATTGCTCGAATGCACAAAATAATTATGGAATTATCAATAACATAAAATATAAATTACGTGCGTTTTCCATGCAACAACATCTTACTGGTGAAAAAATAGAAAAATGATAGAAAAATGCAAGTAGTTTTTAAAAAGATTTCTCCATTTACTTTCCAAACATATATCTTCGATTCATTACATCGAATAATTTTCATCTCAGAATCTCCTCAAAATCTGCGCATATGAATTAGTTGTCTGTGAGTGTGTTTGTGTGTGTAACCGTGAGTGTGTTTATGTGTGTATCTGTGAGTGTGTTTGTGTGTGTATCTGTGTGTTTATGTGTGTGTGTGTGTATTATCAAATAATTTTCGAGCTCTGTGTTTGTGTGTCTGTTGTGTTGTGTTCTCTGTCTATTTGTTTGAGTGTATGTTATTGTATGTCTGTTATGTTGTGTTTTCTGGTTTGTATTTGTGTGTCATTTGTGTTGTGATTTGTCAATCTGAGTGTATGTCGTTGTATGTTTGCTGTGTTGTCTTAATGTGTTGTATGTTGTGTTGTCTTCTGTGTTGTATGTCTGCTGTGCTATCTTATTCAATATGTATGTGCGTGTGTATTTTTGTGTTTTTGAGTATGTAAACGTGAGTGTATGTTTGTGTTTGTGCGTATATGTACTTGTCTGTTTTGTGTGTGTGTTTGTGTGTGTGTATGTAGGTGAGTGTGTGTGTTCGTGATTGTGTATGTGTATGACTCTTGTGCTTGAGTGTGTGTGTGTGTGTGTGTGTGTGTGTGTGTGTGTGTGTGTGTGTGTGTGTGTGTGTGTGTGTGTGTGTGTGAGCGCTTTTGGGACCCTCGGGTGAAAAGCGCGATATAAATGCCTTAATGTAATGTAATGTATCTGTGTGCGTTTGTGTGTGTATCTGTGTGTGTGTGTGTGTGTGTGTGTGTGTGTGTGTGTGTGTGTGTGTGTGTGTGTGTGTGTGTGTGTGTGTGTGTGTGTATGTATGTGTCTGTGTGAATTTGCAAGGATTCCTGCTAATTAGTTGTTCGGTGTCGTATGCCAGTGTGTTTGTGTGTGTGGACCAATGATTTTAAAGCCTTGTGCGTATTGCAAGCCTTGTGAATATTGCATATCAACATGAGTACAACAAATTCAACATTTTCCAGCTTGTATTGAATTAGACCGAAATTTGTAGCACACCCGCCTCACAAGCGGGAGGTCCGTGGTTCAAAACCCGGCCGAGGAGAATTTCTTTGGGTTAATTCTATAATCCAACGGCCCCTGTCCACCCAGCAGTAAATGATGGTACCAGATATCAGTCATGTATTGTGTCATGCATTCTGAGGAGGTGGCCCTCTCTAATACGTCTTCCGTTCTTGTGGTGTCATAGCGTGGAGAGGGTCGGTTCTGCGGTGACAGCGAGCTGCACGGGACACACCTGTGTGGGTGTTCATAACCTTCGACTTCTTCCCATATAGCAGCTGTCATTTGAGGCCTTTAACCTTTAACCTCCTAAAAACACTGCTTGTATTCGAAATAAATATTCCTAATAAATACAGCCTGATGATCAAATATGTGTCAATAATATATAGACAGAAAGTGACGAAATATGATCATTTTAAGTGATCTCTTATGAGATCGCCGGGGAGGTAATGAGCTAAGCAGTGATCGTGTGTTATCGTGCGTGATCGTGTGTGATTGTGTGCACTTGCGAAGTGTTTCCGAAGCACTTCCAAAGTGTGGATCGAACAGACGCTTACATGAACACAGTTGATGGTGTAGAGCGGAAACCAACAGACGAGGAAGAAGAGCACAATGACAGATAGATTTTTGGCCGCCTTCACTTCCTTGCCGGAAATTTGCCCGCCGTAGATACTGCGACTTCTCCGCTTGGTTGCATCTTCAGGCAGACACGAGAGAAACGACATTGTCCTCACCTGTTCACGACATCATCAACAACAACGTGAAAACAAGGTGCATCTGGCCAGGTTGAGATGCGGTCATCATCCTGCCCTTCTGTCATATCAGACATAAGGTTGAATGACTCAATCGATGTCACCTGTGTCCAGACTGCAATTCAGCACCACACACCATCACACACACACACACACACACACACACACACACACACACACACACACACACACACACACACACACACACACACACACACACACACACACACACACACACACACACACACACACACACACACACACACACACACACACACACATCATGCAGCACTGCACGACACACACACAACTCAGACGCCAGCACAAAACTGAAACCACAAAGGACCTGTGGAGCAACCCGGTCACGATGCCGTGTCTTTCCTCAGCAGCTCGAGGTCGTTCTGCCAGACAACTTGAGTAACGTCAACAACAACAACAACACACTGTGTAACTCAAAAACAGGTGTAACTCAAGGTGTAAAGTTTAACTTTTAAGTTGTAACTAAAAGTGTGAGGTATAACCACTAAGGTGCAACTTAAGGTCTAAGGTGTAACTCTTAAGGTGTAACTAAATATGTAAAGTGCAACTCTTGAGGTGTAACTTAAGGTGTAAGGTGTAACTCATAAGGTGTAGTATAAGGTGTAAGGTGTAACTATTAAGGTGTGACTTGAAGTGCAAGGTGTAACTATTAAGGTGTAAGTTATGGTGTAAAGCGTAAATAATGTAACTTTTAAGGTATTGATGTGTAAGCTTTCGAATTTTCACATTTTTTCGCTCTTTCAATTTATATTAATTAATATGTAATTTCTAAGCTTTGTACTTTTAAAGCCATGCTATATTTAGTTGTGCCTGATTTAAAACAATTTTATCTATATATTTCTAGTTCTCTATTATATATCGAATTTTGATCGTTGTGAAAGGGCCAATTTGACTTTGGTTGTCTCCATTTTACAGCTCAGATGTTATAACTTAACACGCGGTGGCTTCCTGAAGAAAAAACAATTTCACTGATACCATAATTTCCCAGCGGTGCAGTAGAGGATGAGCTGTCTGCGTGTGTGTTTGTGTGTCTTGACCACATGTTGACTTGGAGTTTAATGATGATTTATGACGAGGACAAGAGCTGGTAAACAAGAGCTTTAAAAATAATTATGCCAAGCTGAAAAAATATTGTCTACATTTTGTTTAAATTAGATTCACTAGCAAAGTTACCATTTTTTTATGTTTATAAATTATTGTAAATTACATTTTCGCAGATGTTTTTACAAAAAATAAAGTTACTTTTGTCTAATTAATAGGTTATTTTTAGACAGCTCTAATGAATACCTACCACATTTATATTTATAATCGATGTTGTAAATAAAACCAAAAAATTAAATTGGTTTGTTTGTTTGATCAGATCTCAGGTGAGAAGTCACCTGTCTTACCTGTCTTACAACCACCATGTAGATGCGCACGTAGAAAGTGGCCATAAGCAGACCCGGGAATATAATCGTGGCGAAGTACAGGAACAACAGATAGTCGTAATCCATGACACGCGTGAATAGACAGTAAGGATGAGGTCCCGCATTCCATCCCATAACAGGTAGCAAGCCGATGAACGAACCGATCAGCCAACAGCTCACTATGATACCTGTCAGGCGCACAAACAACAACAACAACAACAACAATAACCGTGTATTTGATATAGCGCACTAATCAACAAAGGCGCGATATACATGAGATATAGGGATACAAGAGCAATAATTACATCAAAACGGGAGCTCAAAAAGAAGAAAACCAGAGATAGCAAGGACAAAATATAACAGGGAAGATAATTTATTTTAAAAGAGAATATTTTTGAAAAGATTACTTCTCTAAGACTTCTCTAAGAAAATTTACTTTTTTAATAGAAAAATATCATGTTTATTGAAGAAGTTACCTTTCTTCCTGGGCTAAATGTTTGAATTTATTTTTCTTCTGGTACGCATCAAAACATTATACACTTGTGGGGGAAATAATCTGGCTTTAACTATATAAATCCTGGATATTTGAATCATTTTACACATAATATACTGAAAGTGCATTGGAAATATATCGCATTGCTTGATATTATCAACAGAATTGTTTCATGATCAAAAGTAAAAGCAAGAGAAAATAATAAATTATTGGCGACTTATCAAGAATTATAACAATTTCCAACTGACAGAATTTCGTAAAACTCCTGTCTAAATCATAATTATTTTTAAATAACCATTATTTAAAACCATTATTTTTATGATAACAATTATTTTTATTATACTTCTTTCAAAAACAAATGTACCAAATATAAAGCGTGGATATGAAAATATGAATTTGTTCCCAAGAACGTAACGGCAATGAGTTAGGATCATTTATATTTATATAGACTGTACCCATCAATGCAGGAAATTGTGAATATCAATTAATTGTTGAAAATTCCTGTTCAACCAGTGGTTCTCAAACTTTTTCTATAAAGATAAAGATAAAGTTATAGATAGTCGCATAGCGACTTCTCCACAGAATTAGCTCCTGTACGCTGGTGACTATTTCCACCCACCACCAAAACTACACCACAACCGTACGTACAGGTGATGTGAGCACACAGACATACATACACTGTCGCGATGGATTACACGATTGAAATGTACAACATCGACAATAATAACATAGAGGAATAAATGGTTTCCACATAATATTTCGTGGCTACTGATAAAATACGATGACCCCTCGATTTTTAAATTCGATCCTATGGCATCTAGAAAGTATGGGCGTACATTCTGGGAGGTATATATACCCCAGACAAATTGGCTGGGGTTATAAATATGTAATAAATATATAAATAAATTAATTATACCCACAGATAATTCCACTGAGTTCAGTTCATTGGGTATATTATCGTCGAAATCAGTATAGCAAAAAATAACCATATACGAAAAATGTAAGAATTATACATATGTGAAATATTCCACTTTACGCAATATACTTTTCATTGAGGTGTGTGTGTGTGTTGTAATTGAATAGGCCGAAAATGTTCGAGGGTCTCATGTAATTATCCAACTGAGTCAACTTTGAACACTAATGCATGATGACTGTCATCTCCCCTTGAGCCTCGACACAAATCTACATCCCTGCATGGAGGAAGCTCCACATTGGTCCACAATGAGAAGCACTTCGTGAACTCATGAGCCGATACGTTTCCAGTGAGTGCAGCGAGCTGCTGACTGACCTACAGCTTTGTGACGAGACATAATCCTGCTGTAGTGCAGCGGGAACATGATGGCCAGGAAGCGATCGAAGCTGACAGCCAGTAGACTGAGGATGCTCACCGTACACAAGATCAACAACACGGAAATACTGGCCAAACATGCCTGTAACTGCTTCGGCAAGCCCATCGACGCTAGGATGGCCACTGGAATGCCGAACAGCCCGACGAGGAGGTCAGCCAGCGCCAGCGAGATGATGTAGTAGTTTGTGCGCTTGCGAAGTCGTCGATCGGTGAAGAAAACGACGCAAACCAGCGTGTTCCCGATGGCAGCAACAATGGCGACCAACACCTCACAAACCGTGTACGATATACTCAGACTGGACATCATCAAACGATGCAAGATCCGATCGAGAAAGTCGTCGTAGAGATTGGTTGCACGACGCCAGCATACCGATAGTGATGTGGAAGAAATGAAAGCTCAGCGGATGTTGTAGAAGGTAGAGTCCACATCTTCGTCAGGAATCGTACGCTCTGAATGTCAACACAAACAAGATTAAAACTGGGAGGAACCTAAGGAGTGATCTCTTAGAAAACCGAAATTATTTCAATGATTCCTTCAATATTCATTCATCCGCACAATATTTACCTATTGTCAATAGGTATCAATATTAAATGAAATCAATATTAACAAATAAATTACATGAAATACCGCAGAAACATCAGTTTTTCATTGCATCCAATTAATAGTTGTATGTACAACGTCTAAGACACAGTGGAATATTACGTTTACTTAAAAAATTAATGCAAAAATAAATACATTTTTACATTAAATACATCAAAAAGCATTAATGTAAGAATGTGCTTAGCAATCTCCACCTACATTTGTGCACACATTTGATAGTTTTGTGTGTATGTGTGTGTGTGTGTCTATGTGTGTATGTATGTATGTGTATAGACCGAATTCCTACAGAAAATACTTGCATCAATGGCTTCGCGTAATTCCAAGTGCATTATTTTTGAAGAAAAAAACAGAAATACTTTGTATTCCTTGCAAAATACTGTAATAAAAAGGATTAGCGAGGTTTGGATCTATTTTCCTCTCATTTATGAGTATAACTTAGCTTGGAATCGATCCAATAGTTCAATTGTGTTTGAATTCAATGTTTGAAATTAATATATCATGTATATATAAATTATATATATTCATAATAAGTTATTATATATAACATATAAATAATATATATATATTATATATGTATATTTCCATATCTTTTTCTTATAAATTTAATGGCGAACAAATAATATTTTGCGGTTTATATTCTATTTTTGCAATTTAGTGTATTCATGTAGAAATTTGAGTCCAATTCCTGTTGATTTATGCTCTGTAATGCGCGTTTCACTATCACAAATTCGTTATATCAATAAACTCCATCTGATCGTAGTCAAGACGTAAAGATCTTCGTGTTTTGAACTATTTTCCATGCGAAATCACAAAAATGCAAATATGCGCCATACATAAGATGTGATAACTACTTTTTTACTTTGCAATGCTGAAATCTGAACTTCAAACATCACATTGTGTCGCAGTGGCGGAGCAAAGAGGTGCGTGGAGACGGGTTGAAATGCCCACTCCCGGAAGAAATGTCCGAAGTTTCTCCTCAGACCGCCCCAACAAAAAATCCATACCATAAAAATATAAAGTAGGGTTCTTCATGTTTTGCAAAAATCGCCGCATCATTTCATCCGCCCCTTTTCTAGCCCCACATAGGAAAGATTCTGGCAGCGCCCCTGGTGTCACATTGTCCATGCTTATTTGCGATTGGTTTCTCAATTAGCTGTCAGTGGATTTAGTGAGACAATATCCATATGTGTGTGTATGTGTGTGTGTGTGGCTGGGTGTATGTACGTGATGATGCAACTTGTGCTAGGTCAAAACCAGTTGAACGATTTCTGCCGGGTTGGTTGATGAAATCCGTTTCTAACACATAGAGAGACATACAACGTGAGAGAGTCCCCATACAATAAACAGGGGAATTTTTCGGTTCACAAGAGTGTAAAAATTCAACACAATTCGTCAGCAAATTATTATCAAATGGAGCCCAAACAATTATTTTCTCCACACAACAAACATCCAAGCGACCCAAATCTCCATGGAATTGTACTTACAATAAAATTGTTATGTTTTTGATAAAAATTTACAATTTAATCAGAATCTACTTGGATCAAATCAGGATTGAACTTTAATCACGGTCTTCTTAGAATACTAACACTGGGCATAATATGTATTTGGTTTATTTCAGTATATAATAATATATTTTGGTGGCAAAATCTTAATTTTCTCCCGGCTCTCAGCGAAATTAGCGACGAATGTTTGCTATTCCCAGGAATCCCTGAGAGCAGCAGAGACCTGTTTCAAATCAGCAGCGAAGTGTTATCTAAATCAACAAGAGCCACCGGCGATGCTTAGCTGCAAATACCAAAAACACGGCTATCGTTGACAAAAAAGCAATTCAACAGCCAAGCTGTCAAACATTACAACAATAACCTGAACGACTTTTGACTTCTAACTTTTAATTTCTTTAACTTTATATATTTTATTTATAATTTTAGCTAGACATAGACTGTATATTTTCATGAATCATGAATGTGTTTATATGTGTGTAATCATTTTGAATTTATCAGTGTGTTTTGTGTGAATTTCTTTTTGGAAATTTGTTGATAAAAACCATGATTGGACAACAAATAAACATTGATTGATTCATTGATTGGTTGTGTATGAGTACTGCTAACCCATGGGGTAAGCTTAACCCATGGGGTAAGCTTAACCCGAGTGTCTCAAGCGCTACCTAGTGACTCCCTGGAACTTTGAAAAAAATGTCTGAAAATGGAAAAATTCAATCATGAACGCTCATTATGTATTTGTAGTCAACTTAATCGTTTTGATAATATAGATAATATAGGCTAATATAGATACATACAGCATGTGATGTCTTCGTTATAAGACTTGCTTAAGGCTTTTAATGTTTTGACCCCTGGCTTAAACCTTTCGATAACACCCCTTGACATAGCTATTGAACACACACACACACACACACACACACACACACACACACACACACACACACACTGTCTCGAAAAATATCTTCGAAAATGACGTATATTCTCACTATGAAAATTTCACATTAAACTACTTGAACTGATTTATTTTGAGTCGGTTTGTATTTGGGTGTTTTTTTGGTGTTTTTCGAAACTTAATCTTGACTTCATTATCTAATTTTGTCTCCCTTAGTTTCACTCTTTCAGATATATCTTCATTTTCATTATATTCTTTCATTTTTAGACGCATGTGTGTGTGTGTGTGTGCACTTGTGTGTGTGTGTGTCTGTGTGTGTGTGTGTGTGGGGAGAGATTCTGTTGTGCGAAGGTGGCGGAAATGTTAATCAAAAACAATTTACTTGTCATACCAGTCAGACCAAAGAGAAACACACACACACACATACATAAACACACACACATACATAAACACACACACATACATAAACACACACACATACACAAACACACACACACATACACATACACACACGAGTGTCCAGAAAAGATAACACAATCGCCTTCAGCTAGCTAAATCTCTTTGACCAGTGCTTGCAAAAACCTTTTTCAGCTTGCTACCTAATTTAGCATATCACACAAAAAATAGTATTTCTTTCATAAAATGTTACCAACATTTCTATATATATATATATATATATATATATATATATATATATATATATATATATATATATATATATAGCTGAACTAAGCCACCGCTTTCTGTCACCAAATGGTTCAAATTATCCCCAAGGGGTAAATTACCCCAGCTTGGAAATCATACACATTACAGACATCACTTGAATTTACATTACTATACTTTAGCCCCCCAGAAGCCAAGGTGACATCCTGTGTATTCTGTGTGTGCATCAGCTGTTTTCCTGCATCCCTCAGCAAGATGTAGTGGCGTATTTGCTCAATAGATGTGATTTTTATGTTGCACTCGTGTTACTCACTGGGTTTTGGTGGTAGAATTTTGTTTGGGTGTTATAATTCTTTAGTATGTTATACTCTTATGAAACAAGTTATGAAACAAATGTTACATATGTGTAACATGACTTCTAGATTATTATTTTTGTATATATTTATTTATTAAACAGAGACACAATGAGAGGCATAGGAAAAAGGCACATACTGTCATACTTACAGAACAGTGTTCAAGTAACGGAAGTGTTCTAAAGGATTAGAAGATTATATTTGAACAGGGTTTATCAACAGGAGATGTGCCTCAAATCTCTAGGAGTTTGTACCTCATTCCTAAAAGGTGCAAATATTGCTGTAACTTTTTCCAAAAGAAAATATATGTTTTACCTTTGCTCTATATTATTTTATTATTATTAATTACACAGGTAAATACAGTAGCATGGGGGAAGAGTGTGCAAGTGCACTATTATCACCCTGTGTGCGGTGACCCCATGTGTACTGGAAGCTATCCAAACAGATGTATAGAAAGAACAAGAGTTAAAAAAGTGAAGAATTCCAGAGAAAATGACAGAAAAGAAAATAATAAATGAATAACAAAAAACAATTCATCCGATAACACTAAATAATGTCACTCCGCCCACACTCCTCAATAAATAACAACAATCAACAATAAATAAATATGTGTGATTAAATAAATTACAACCATAAATAAACATGAATAAATATGAATACAAATTACTAAATAAGTAAAGAAAAAATTGTAATTGTTTATTAGAAAAAACGTATTGACTAATTTTCTTAAGCAGAGTACAAACAGATATCGCTGAATCTATTTTCCTAATGGAGGCAAAAAGTTGCAAAAAAAAACTGACAACAAAATAGATATAACACGAGAATTTATGAGAGTAAAAAATGAACACACACACACATACATACACGAGCGTGCAAACGTGAACATTGACTTCGTAAAATCACTTATATATTATGGAGTAAATATGAGCCTCATGTTATCTTTGTGTTATGTATTGAATGCCTGTGTATGTGTATGTGTGTATGTACGTGTGTATACGCACGTTTTGTAGGGATATAAAATTTAAGGAGATTAAACAGAAGCTCACACATATCCGTGCATCTCAGATATTTTCCATACCAAAGTGGAAGTAAGATTTACAGCAGAACAAATACAGCAGATGATTCATGTTTATAAGCTCAGTAATCTGAAAAGAATTCGACATTTGATGAAATGACAGATATCGGCGATTTCGTCATGGAGTTCAGTTCTCAGAAATAGCATGCCACATTAGCGCATTTCTTTGATACTTTCAAAACATTGAGCCCAGTTTGTTGACCAGAAAGTTCAAAGTAGAATTCAGATCACAATTTGAGTGCCAATTTTCCATATCTCTTGATGTGAAGAGTTCAAATTTGGCATACCCACCATGGGGGTAGATCTTCGGGGGTTTGGGGTGGTATATAAACCCCCGTCAAATTGACTGGGGGGTGAATATGCAATTATATACAAGATATATTGAGGTATGTGTGTGTGTGTGTTGTAATTGACTAGGCTGAAAATAGTTGAGGGTCTCATGCAATTGACCAACTGAGTCAACTTTGAACACTAATGCATGATGGCTGTCATCTCCCCTTGAGCCTCGACACAAATCTATTTGATGTTTTTCCCATTTTCCATAAATATCTAAATATACCGAACAACACAAGTATTTTTGACTTGGGCGACACCTGCCTCCCGAATTTCATAAATATTTTTGGATCTTTTTCCGTGAAAAATGACTAAAATCTTTAGTGCACGGCGCCAAAGATTTGATTATTTTTTCGTTTAGGTCCAGGTTACAACACAATACAAACATTAAATTAAAACTAAGCATATTTAACTGTGAATAAAATTAAAAATTAAATATCTTGAAGTGTATGGGAAACTGTCTTCAGTAATATAGGAACTAAACTGTACTGTACAGGAAAATTTTGAACACTTGTAAACATAATTAGCAACTAAATTCTATACAGCACAAATCCATCGCAATTTCAAAAGTCTATTTATCTTTAAAATTCAACTCCGAGAGCAAACTACAGATAGATGGCAAAATCGTCATCCTCAATGCTTCACGATTTCTTATACTAAACAGTGAGCGACTCCATCATCAGTTTTAAACGCGTCAATACATGATCCGCACTTCGGAAAAAATAAAATAAAATTATTCTAGTGACGAATACGGTAGTTATTGATGATTTTACATGTGTTTGTGTGTGCTTTATATACATATAGTTGTGTATATAGTTGATGGCTTTATTTCCCTGACCATAAAAATATTATGGATCAATCAGTCATTAATATTATATAATATATTATTTATGCCTTCTTCATTTGCTTTCATCCACTTTTGAACTTTACTTCTCCTGAAATCTTTCTTTCTATCTATACATCTGTTTGGTTAGCTTCCAGTATACATTGAGCCACCGCATGCAGGGTGATAATAGTGCACTTGCACACTCTTCCCCCATGCTACTGTATTTACCTGTATTTTATAATAATAATAATTATAATCGCTTGCAGATAATCGATAGCTTAGATAAAAACCACCCTTCATCTTCCATCGACGATTCTGGTGTTGGTTTCATACGATAAACCCAACACCCAAACTTTCCCGACAGTAAAAACGTGTATAGTCTAGTCACTTACCTCTATATAGTAAGACATGAATGCAGACCTCTGGAAACAGACATCGCTGGAACAGACACTGTTGGGTGTACAACACTAAATGCCAACCACATATACTAACCGCACCAACACACACACACACACACACACGCACACACAAACACACTCGGTGGCTTATACTAGTGCGCACGCATTGCACGAAGTTCAAATTTTTACCGAACGTACAGTTTTTGTTGTCTAAGCCGGCCTATTGCGTCTTGAATATTATATTCAAACTTAGTGCCAAAGATATTTGATCAGATGTGAGAGCGAGGCAAACAGAAGCATTCATCGTGCAAAACAGTGGCGGCGCCAGGATTTGTACGGTGGGGGGCTAAGTAAAAAGATACAGGGGGCTAAGCGAAACATGAGGAACTACTCATTCGAAATGTTTATGGTCAGGATTTTTTTTGGGGGGCTCAAGTAAAGATTGGAACATTGTTTTTTTGGGGGTTGTTGTTTCAGAGAAGATGATGTCGTATTAGCCCATATATTGCACATATCAATGGTATAGTCAAAGCCCATCGCAGAAATACAGCGCAGATCCAACCAATGTATAGGCAATATATCTACGACGATAATAAATCTCGGCCTGAAAAAGCCCCGGAAGAAATTGCAGATTATCATGCAATATTGCACGCCTGAATAGCAACATTGCAGCGAGCACAAAAGAGATGCGTTATGCTAACACGTCACGCAACGGGAAACAAAACCGAAACTACAAACACAATTTAATCAGCTAACCCAAACGCTTATTAACCCTTAACCCTGGTTTTAAACGGATATGAGGATTAAAGGTTAAAGGCCTCAAGTGACAGCTGCTACACGGGAAAAGGTCGAAGCTTATGAACACACACACAGGTGTGTCCCGTGCAGCTCGCTGTCACCACAGAACCAACCCTCTCCACGCTATGACACCACAAGAACGGAAGACGTATTAGAGAGGGCCACCTCCCCAGAATGCATGACACAACACATGACTGATATCTGGTATCATCATTTACTGCTGGGTGGACAGGGGCTGTTGGATTACAGAATTCACCACAAGAAATTCTCCTTCGACGTGATTCGAACCACGGACCTCCCTTGAACCACGGACCGCTTGTGAGGCGGGTGTGGTTACCACTAAACCGCGGAGTCCAACAAAAGTCCTGTACACATACACACTATTCAAAGAAAGTGGGTTTTTACATGTGTTTTATATATTTCCTGGATAAATCATTTTTGATCAATCCTTTTGAACAGTGTGAAGATAAGATATTACGTCGTTTGTATTTTTATCATTTTTTCCATCATAGCTTTCAAGAATCCAGATGGGTGCGCCAGTGTGTGTCTGTGTCTGTGTGTGTGATCCATGGATGTACGTCAGCCTTACGTCGCGTTAGCATTGTGTTAGTGTGTATGTATGTTGGTGTGTTAGAGTGGCTGTACGAACGAGCATGTCGTCAGTCGTAGATTTGTGTCGAGGCTCAAGAGGAGATGACAGCCATCATGCATTATTGTTCAAAGTTGACTCAGTTGGTCAATGAAATGAGACCCTCAGCTATTTTATGCCTATTCAATTACAACACACATACACATCAATGAAAAGTATATTGCGTAAAGTATAATTTTTCACATATTGATATAATTAATATATTTTATGTGTATTGCTATATTTGCTATGCTTACTTTGATGATAATATAGCCACCAATGAACTGAACTCAGCAGAATTATCCAGTGGGGTATAATTGCATATTCATACCCACAGTCAATTTGTCGGGGGTATATTTACCCCTTTTAACCCTCAGGATTTACGAATGTCGGTGCCAAAACTGACTGCTATTTTGAAAACATTTAAAACATTAAAAACAAATTAATTCACATCACAATCGACCCTCCTAGGTTGATAGTTATATGATATATTAAAAAATATACAATCCGGGAAGCTAAAGGTCGGACAGAACAGGAAACTATGTGTGTGTTTTTATCAATTCAAATTCATTTATTTTTATTTCCAATAACCTCTAATGACATTTACTTTGATGTAGCAACTGAATTTATTGAATTTATCAGCGCTGTTGTGTGGAAGATGAAGAGATGGCTCATTAAGAAGAAGTGGAGAATCAGTGAGAGAAAAAGGTTAAGAAACACTGGAGTAGAGGGAAATAACTTCATATAGGGAAATCGCATTCATATAAAAACCCAACAAATAAAACAAAACAACACAATTTTGTATTTATTAAAAAATTCCACCAAATTATCGACATTCAAACAATATATGACGCTTCAAAAACAACCCGAAAATAAGTGAAAAAGTACACCACAAATGAACAAACACTTTAAAATACATGTAATGCAATTTTGATCACACAAATTCTGAGACAAGCATTTCAACATATTTCAGACACACACACACACACACACACACAATAATACACCAAATCTTTGCGCAATCAAAAATCCATCACTACAAGAAAATGCACAAATCTGTTGACTTCATTCTGGAAAAATTTATGGCCTCAAACAATACAAAAACATCGAAAGCACTCGCAAAAACCCGTGCATTCCGCTTAAACCAGTGGTTCTCAACCGTTTTTCGCATTGATTCCCCACTTCTTAATGAGCCATCTCTTCATTTTCCACACACAACAGCGCTGATAAATACAATGAATTCAGTTGTTACATCAAAGTAAATGTGTCATTAGAGGTGATTAGAAACAAAAATAAACGAATTTGAATAGATAAATACACACACACTCACATAGTTGTCCTGTTCTGTCCGACCTTTAGCTTCCCACTTGACAACTCTTCCATTCCCCACACAGGTTGAGAACCACTGGCTTAAATCCAGGTGAACGTCTAGGTGTTTTTCTCAGAGGTCACGTGACCACTAGCCGCGGCCACGTGCGATCGCAACCGATTAGTCACGTGACACATGACACCATTGAGCCCGTGCAAACCGAGATTTCCGGACAAGAAGCGCATTTGCAACACAATATCACCACCACCTCGACATTGCACAAACAGCGTGAAGACCAGAGGGGATGCAGGAGCGAGTCTGCTGGAGATATTGTTCTCGGGAGATGAGAAGCGACAAGATCGCTTCACAGAATCCTCGCTTTCACAAGTCGCATCATCTTGGATGTCGGGACGCTTTTGCCCCGGGACTGCAGACGTCCAAGTCTCCTCTGCTTCCACGCACATGGCGGAAGAAGAAAGAGGACTAGTCGAGGACGATGGGGAGTTAGTGAAGGAGCCCCCATCAGCGGACGACGACGGGGAATCAACGGATAAACCATCATTAACGGACGAAGGCGATAACGGAAAGTTAGGGGATGATTCGTGATCAACGGACGATAACGGAAAGTTAGCGGATGATTGGTTATTGACGGAAGACAACAAAGATTTGTCCGATGTGTCTGTGCAATTCAATTGAGATGCAAGATTGTGCATCATTCTACGGCGACGGCGTGAATGTGTCCAAGAGTCGTGAGTGGCCGAAATTTTATACGATGCATAATACTGGTTACACCCACCCTCCTCAACACGCATCTAACACACACACACACACATACATACACACACATACATACATACACAACAATACACATACATACATACACAACTACACAAACTCATTCACAGACACAAACATACACTAGCACATACACTCATACACACATAAACCCATACATACACACACACATAACACACACAAATGCACACAAACACATACACAACTATACACACAAATACACAAACACACATACACACTTACACACACACACACACAAGACTGTGTGTAAGTGCGTTTGTGTAGTTGTGTGTGTGTGTGTATGTGTGTGTGTGACTGGTATTGCAATGAAAAGTCACTCGGTGCAGTGCGATAAGCACTAATACACTCTCAATGAGACACATACACACACATACACACACGATGAAGCCAGCGGGCGGAAATTATCGATGAACACCAATACATGTCACCCACACAACATACACACATGCATACACATACACACTAAGGCAAACCACACACACTAACACAAAAAACACACACTAACATACATACACACACACACACACACACACAGCCAAATGTAACATAATTAATCAACACACACACACACACACACTAACATACACACACACACACACTAACATACACACACACACACACATACAGTCAAATGTAGCAGAAATAATCAACAGACTTGTACATTGATCATAATATATCGAGTTAATGCGAGAACCGTGTGGTGTGACCGCTACAATATTACACCTTCACCAATTACACCATTAACAGCAAACAAACAAACATACAAAAATGACTCACAGCATAAGACGTATTAGAGAGGACCACCTCCCCAGAATGCATGACACAACACATGACTGATATCTGGTACCATCATTTACTGCTGGGTGGACAGGGACTGTTGTATTATAGAATTCTCCCAAATAAATTATCCTCCGCCGGGATTTGAACCACGGACCTCCCGCTTGTGAGGCGGGTTTTCTACCACTACAAAATAAAAATAATGAAATAGGAAAAATGCATAAAATACCATATTTTCTGTCGTCTATAAGATATGCAGCCCAGTCCGTAGAGAATATGGAGTATAATTTTGGATTGAAATTATCTTTAAATCGTTCAGTTAGAATATTTCAAGTAGTGTGTGATGGTATGTTACGATACAAACACACACACACACACACACACACGCCAACACAGACACATACACACACTGACATACACTGATACACACACACACACACACACACACACTGATACACAAACACACACACACACACTGATACACAAACACACACACACACTGATACACAAACACACACACAGACATACACTGATACACAAACACACACACTGACATACACTGATACACACACACACTGATACACAAACACACACATACACTGATACACACACACACACTGACACACACACACACACTGACATACACTGATACACACACACACACAGACAGACACACACACACATACACACACTGACACACACACAAACACACACTGATACACACGGCACCTGGGCCTTTCAATACAATGCCAAAGCGTACACAGTGCGCCAATAAACAAACATACACACAAACCATCACACACACACATACAAACACATACATACACAAACAAACAAATAATATATATGGTAAAACCTCTAATTGAACGGCACTATGGCGGAAGGTTGGAAAAATAGAACGACATGAAGCTCAAATAGAGCTTTTACTGTATATATATAAAGGAAGGATAACATAATTAGACAAAATAACTATAGATAAATAAATGATAAATATAGATAGATAGATAAATGATAAATAGATATTATCTACAGATAAATAGATTAGATTAGAATAGACTAATTATCTATAGATAAATGAATGATATATAGATAATGTGCACGTATCTATATAGGTGTATTTGTGTATGTGTATATATGTGTGTATGTATGTTAAATATGTGTGCGAGTCTCATTGTGTCAGTGTCAGTGTGTGTGTGTGTGTGTGTGTGTGTGTGTGTGTGTGTGTGTGTGTGTGTGTGTGTGTGTGTGTGTGTGTGTGTGTGTGTGTGTGTGTGTGTGTGTGTGTGTGTGTGTGTGTGTGTGTGTGTGTGTGTGTGTGTGTGTGTGTGTGTGTGTGTGTGTGTGTGTGTGTGTGTGTGTGTGTGTGTGTGTGTGTGTGTGTGTGTGTGTGTGTGTGTGTGTGTGTGTGTGTGTGTGTGTGTGTGTGTGTGTGTGTGTGTGTGTGTGTGTGTGTGTGTGTGTGTGTGTGTGTGTGTGTGTGTGTGTGTGTGTGTGTGTGTGTGTGTGTGTGTGTGTGTGTGTGTGTGTGTGTGTGTGTGTGTGTGTGTGTGTGTGTGTGTGTGTGTGTGTGTGTGTGTGTGTGTGTGTGTGTGTGTGTGTGTGTGTGTGTGTGTGTGTGTGTGTGTGTGTGTGTGTGTGTGTGTGTGTGTGTGTGTGTGTGTGTGTGTGTGTGTGTGTGTGTGTGTGTGTGTGTGTGTGTGTGTGTGTGTGTGTGTGTGTGTGTGTGTGTGTGTGTGTGTGTGTGTGTGTGTGTGTGTGTGTGTGTGTGTGTGTGTGTGTGTGTGTGTGTGTGTGTGTGTGTGTGTGTGTGTGTGTGTGTGTGTGTGTGTGTGTGTGTGTGTGTGTGTGTGTGTGTGTGTGTGTGTGTGTGTGTGTGTGTGTGTGTGTGTGTGTGTGTGTGTGTGTGTGTGTGTGTGTGTGTGTGTGTGTGTGTGTGTGTGTGTGTGTGTGTGTGTGTGTGTGTGTGTGTGTGTGTGTGTGTGTGTGTGTGTGTGTGTGTGTGTGTGTGTGTGTGTGTGTGTGTGTGTGTGTGTGTGTGTGTGTGTGTGTGTGTGTGTGTGTGTGTGTGTGTGTGTGTGTGTGTGTGTGTGTGTGTGTGTGTGTGTGTGTGTGTGTGTGTGTGTGTGTGTGTGTGTGTGTGTGTGTGTGTGTGTGTGTGTGTGTGTGTGTGTGTGTGTGTGTGTGTGTGTGTGTGTGTGTGTGTGTGTGTGTGTGTGTGTGTGTGTGTGTGTGTGTGTGTGTGTGTGTGTGTGTGTGTGTGTGTGTGTGTGTGTGTGTGTGTGTGTGTGTGTGTGTGTGTGTGTGTGTGTGTGTGTGTGTGTGTGTGTGTGTGTGTGTGTGTGTGTGTGTGTGTGTGTGTGTGTGTGTGTGTGTGTGTGTGTGTGTGTGTGTGTGTGTGTGTGTGTGTGTGTGTGTGTGTGTGTGTGTGTGTGTGTGTGTGTGTGTGTGTGTGTGTGTGTGTGTGTGTGTGTGTGTGTGTGTGTGTGTGTGTGTGTGTGTGTGTGTGTGTGTGTGTGTGTGTGTGTGTGTGTGTGTGTGTGTGTGTGTGTGTGTGTGTGTGTGTGTGTGTGTGTGTGTGTGTGTGTGTGTGTGTGTGTGTGTGTGTGTGTGTGTGTGTGTGTGTGTGTGTGTGTGTGTGTGTGTGTGTGTGTGTGTGTGTGTGTGTGTGTGTGTGTGTGTGTGTGTGTGTGTGTGTGTGTGTGTGTGTGTGTGTGTGTGTGTGTGTGTGTGTGTGTGTGTGTGTGTGTGTGTGTGTGTGTGTGTGTGTGTGTGTGTGAGTTTTTTTGGTCTATATACAGTCGCTCATGTGTAAGCGTGTGCATGTTTGTGTTTGTGTTTGTTTTTGTTTGTGTGTGTGAGTGTGTGACATATCTGATACTGATACATATCACACATACTGACAAGACGTACAAACATACAGCTTTCCAAACAGGGCAATCGATTATTGGAATATATTACTCAAATAAATTGTTAACTAAACCACAAGACATATTTATCCTTTATCTATCTGTGTGTGTGTGTATTTGTGTGTACGTGTGAATGTGTATGTCAGTGTGAATGTGTATATATATGTGTGAATGTGTGTGTGTGTGTTAAATTACGTGCAGTTCGTGGAGCCAGGAGATGATGAGAGTTTTGACGGCGGTCACAGTGTACTTGAGCGAGCCCAAATTACGAGGCACAATACACTGTAGTGGCGGTCGCTTCTTCACCTGACACACACACAAACACACACACACACACACACATACATGAGTATGCAGCCGCATTCTGGAGTCCGCACTTGCAAAGACACATCGTTAAACTGGAAAGAGTACAAAGGTAGGCTACTAGAACAATAAAAACCATTGAAAAATGTAGTTACACAGAGCGATTACAGAAACTGGCATTACCAACATCAGAAGACAGAAGAAAACGAGGCGATTTGATCACCATTTATAGATGCCTAACAAAAAAAGAACAAATTCAGAACGAAAACATATTTCGACACTCAAAATCAAACAAAAAGCATAATTTCGGCCTTCAAAAACAGACAATCAAGAAAGACGTACAAAAATACAGCTTTCCAAACAGGGCAATCGATTATTGGAATATATTACCCGAATAAATTGTTAACTAAACCACAAGACAAACGTTCTAACAGAAATATGATATTTGGAAGGCAGGAGCCACGAGTCTATGACTCATTTCTACGGAAACAACTCGGTGAGAACATGCACACACATACACACACACACACACTGAAACACAAACTAATACACATATGTTAACACACTAACACGCACAGAGATACACACTAACACACACACACTGAAACACAAACTAATACACATATGTTAACACACTAACACACACAGAGATACACACTAACACACACACACACTGAAACACGCTAACACAGATACACACACACACACACACTGACACACAAACTAATACAAATATGTTAACACACTAACATACACATACATACACACATACATACATGCACACACACACTCACAAATTATCATTGTGAAATCGACATATTTGTCTATACATAGGTTCGCTGTTATAATTTATTCTTTGAATAATTATAAATGTTTGCCTAATTAATAATAATTATTAAAGTAAGTGTGTGTTTCCTGTTATATTTAATTAAAAATTATATTTAAGCTTGTACACAAACACACACACACACACACATACCTTCACTCTCATACACATACATACACAAACGCACATAAATAAACACACTCACACATACACACACTCACATACAAACACACACACACACACACACACACACACTCTCAACATGTTAAACAATTCTAACATATATGTAGGCTTGGGTCGCTTGGATGTTTGATCTATACTGATATTTGGGGCCACTGATAGAAAAAAAGTTACAAAAATCCCACTGAAAACGAAAAAAACAAAAACTCTAGAAACGCCGGGATTTGAACTCGTCGCCTCCGCCGTCACTGCCGTGTCACCTGTTGGCCGGGTGTTTTCACGTGTTGAATGTCGACGTTAGGGCAAAACGTCCAGGCGACGCCCCAGCGTAGCGTGTTGCCCTGACAGAATTCCGTGGAGACCACGCTAATAGCACCGCACTCGTACATCAGGCGCTTGAGAGGTCGCACACTAGACTTGTGACCCAGTAAGCTGCTGAAAATTCTACAATCCACAGGTGGCAAACACACACACAAACATACAGACAAACACACGAACAGACAGATCAGCAAATATACATGCACATAAAAGCATGACAACACTCACACAGACACACACATAGAAAGATAGATAAATAGACATATATACACATAAAATCATAAAAACACACATACAAGCACACACACAGACACATAAACACACAAAGGTACAAATAAAGCACACGCAAACAAACAAACACACACACACACACATACACATAAAAACATAAACACACAAACACATAAATACACAGGCATACACACATATACATATCACATACACATACACACACAAACACACGAATCAAATTCTGAATGTACGTTAGTAAAAACATTAACCAAACTAACAAGAAGTCTGGCAAATTTATATTTGGTAAATACTAATTATTAATTAGGCAAACATATATAATTATTCAAAGAATAAATTATAACAGCGAGCCTATGTATAGACAAATATGTCGATTTCACACAATGTAAATTTCGCTAAATTTGGCAACACTACACTGTGTGGCCACACTGACTGGCAGCGCTGCTTGTAGGCGACACTGTGACGCACCAGCTGCGCCACAAAGTGTCGCTCGCCGCCGCTGCACGCCAGCTCGTGAGGCAAGCCTGTGGAAGCCGCCGAAGCTGCTGGTCGATTGGGGGTTTTACAATGGCGTTGATGCGGTGCGATTGAGTTGTCGTAGAATGGAGGGTTGCACATGCAAAAATGCACGCCGCCATTCTCGATTCCGCCCTGGACGGAATCGAGTACGGATAGCTGGTGTTGTCCGGCCGGTGTTACTGCAGACCGTCGTCAAATAATACATGCAGACAAACAGACAGACACACACACACACACACACACACATTATCAGACATTTATATCGCACCTTTTACCCGAAGGTCTCAAAAGCGCTCACAC
>OU696597.1:1962541-2100041 GCA_916048095.2 Sacculina carcini | reverse complement strand
AGATAGATACATAGACAGATAGATAGACAGATATATAGATAGACAGATAGACAGATAAATAGATAGATAGATAGACAGATAGATAGACAGATATATAGATAGACAGATAGATAGATAGACAGATAGACAGATAGATAGGTAGATAGATAGGTAGATAAATAGATAGATAGTTAGATAGATAGATATATAGATATACAGATAGACAGATAGACAGATATATAGATAGATATATAGATAAATAAATAGATAGATAGATAGATATATAGATAGATAAATAGATAGACAGATAGATGGATATATAGATAGATAGTTAGATATATAGATATACAGATAGATAGATAGATAGATAGACAGATATATAGATAGATATATAGGTAGATAAATAGATAGATAGATAGATATAAACATAGATAAATAGATAGACATATAGATAGATAGACAGATAGATAGATAGGTAGATAGATAGATAGATAAATAGATAGATAAATAGATAGATAAATAGATAGATAGATAGATAGATAGATAAATAGATAGATAGATAGATAGTTAGATATATAGATATACAGATAGATAGATAGATAGATAGACAGATATATAGATAGATATATAGGTAGATAAATAGATAGATAGATAGATATAAAGATAGATAAATAGATAGACATATAGATAGATAGATAGATATATAGATAGATATATAGATAGATATATAGATAGATAGTTAGATAGATATATAGATATACAGATAGATAGATAGATAGATAGACAGCTATATAGATAGATATATATATATATATATATAGATAAATAGATAGATAGATAAATAGATAGACAGATAGATAGATAGACAGATAGATATATAGATATATAGATAGATAGATATATAAATAGATAGTCAGATAGATAGATCTATAGACAGATATATAGTTAGATAGATAGATAGATAGATAGCTGGACAGATATATAGTTAGATAGATAGATAGATATATAGATAGATAAATAGATAGATAGATATACAGATAGATAGATAGATATATAGATAGATAAATAGATAGATAGAAAGATAGATATATAGATAGATAAATAGATAGACATATATATAGATAGACAGATAGATAGATATATAGATAGATAGTTAGATAGATAGATATATAGATATATAGATAGATAGTTAGATAGATAGATATATAGATATACAGATAGATAGATATATAGATAGATAGATATATAGATAGATAGGATATAGACCTGTTAGCGGCAGTGTCATTTTGAGGCCTAATTCTCATACTCTCTCTTTGCCGTCCTAGTCCGGAAGGCAGCATAGGCGCACACAAGTTTAACTAGTGCTGGAGCTAAAATTTGAAATTCGAGAAAAAATCCTACATAGGGCGCTGTCTTTTTAAATTGTCAATAAATATGAACATGTTGGTCTTGTCACCTAACTTAACCTAACCAACTTAACCTGACCTAACCAAACCTAAGCAGCCCACCTAACCTAACCTAACCTAACAAAACCTACGTTAATCGCGAGGAGCGGCTCATTATCACAGACTCTGCTTAGCGCATTTCCCGCACTCTCGCTTTTTGTCTCAAACGGCCAGTTTCAGAGTCCTCTAGCGGATTGTCTCAA
Source organism: Sacculina carcini (assembly GCA_916048095.2). NCBI lineage: Eukaryota > Metazoa > Arthropoda > Thecostraca > Sacculinidae > Sacculina > Sacculina carcini. The sequence continues at coordinate 2,098,414 of OU696597.1, read as the reverse complement.
AGGGACATTTTTAGCTCCGGTATGGTCTTCGCGCGCCCATGGCACGGGTCGAATTATGTAGAGGTTGAGAGCGGCCGTGAAGTCTGTATCAAAATGCCATTGTCGCTAAGTGGGTAGTCTCCGATAGATATATAGATAGATAGATAGATAGATAGATAGGTAGTTAGATAGATAGATAGATAGATAGATAGATAGATAGATATATAGATAGACATATATATAGATAGATAGATAGATAGATAGCTAGACAGATAGATAGATATATAGATAGACAGATAGATAGACAGATTGATAGATAGATAGATAGACAGACAGATAGATAGGTAGATAGATAGATATATAGATAGATAGATAGCTAGATAGATAGATATATAGATAGATAGCTAGATAGATAGATATAGAGATAAATAGATTAATAGATAGATTGATAGATAGATCAATAGATAGATAAATAGATAGATAGATGAATGGATAGATAATTGTGCATAACACATGCTTCATATAACACGAAAACTAGCATTTTAGCAATAGCTTCAGAATGCAACGTGAGCTTGATTCTCGCATGCCACAACGATAAATGTCCAATGAGCTCAATAAAAAAACAGCAATCGTAAGCTATGTGATCATGTTAGCACATGAATCTGATATCCAGCGCATAGCAATAAAACAACTTTGAGTCATATTTTGATAGGCATGTGTTTGATAATGGAAGATATATTATGTATATATCACATTATGTATCACATTATATAATATATTACATTATGTATGTTACCGCAGTTAATTTCCAGTATGATTTTATTTTCCTAATATTACAGCTCTTCTATCTATCTGTGTGTTTGTCTGTGTGTTGATGATCAAGATGCATAGAAATGACAGTTATGTAATTCATAGCGTTCACTCACTTCCCATATCACCTTCTTCTCTCGGGTTTAATAATGAGTATAAATATTATACGTGTCTGTTGTTTCACCACCCTTGTTGCCACGTTGCACAAACGCTTCTTACAAGCGATTTATTGCACAGCGATTAATAACAGTGACGAAAAGATACAAAACAAGGGAATCAACATGAACAAGATTAACACAAGACGCAGTAGCCAATACATCCGACTGTACACAATCCTACTCAACACACACCTAAAGGTCAACACAAACACACCTCAACACAAGACAGACCAGCCACACACACACACAATAAATATTTAATAAACGTATTAAATTATTTAATTATTTAGACTGCGAAACACTACAGAAAGTTATGGTTGCTATAATAAGACCCAAGTTGGAGTACTCTGGACCTGTGTGGACGCCATACAAAAATAAAGATATAGCAAAATTAGAGAAGATTAAAAAAATACTTTCGAAAATGATTCCGGAATTAGAGAAATTACCATATGAAGACAGACTAAAAAGACTTGGCTTGAAGACACTGCAGGAACGGAGGGAGAGAGGAGATTTAATAGCCATTTTCAAGTATTTAAATTAATATGACACTGAACTTGACATTTCCGAATACAAACAAAAAGAAGGAAGACGAGGACACAACAGGAAACTAAAGAAAACCAGATGCCGCAGCGACTTGAGGAAATATGGCTTCCCGTTTAGGTGCATTACCAAGTGGAATTCTTTGAGCAATGATGTTGTGGCGGCCTCAACCATTAGTTCCTTTAATTTGTTGCTGGAAAAATGTGACAATTGAGACGGGACAGCTCGAGCCATGCTCATTACCCGTAAATTAAACTCGGTGAGAACACACTCACACACACACACACACACACACACACACACATATATATATATATATATATATCCGTATACATATGCACACCAAAAACCAAACCGCTCACAGACAAGTGGTTTCCAATTACATCACAGTGTGTATATCCAGTAAATATTTCACATACATACAGGTGGAGTAGTGCAAAACAGAGACAACGTTAGCAATGTGAGAAAAACAGACTTGTTTACCGTGGTCATATGAGGAGCGATTTCAGGGTACTGTTCGAGCAGTTGCTGAAAATCAGGCGGGTTGCGGTAGATGTTGCGAGGATGCATTCGCGAGTTGAACGACATGCTCACGTCTGCAGACAACACAAAACTGCAACAACAACAAAAAAAACTGTGATCAAACTCCAAGCAGTACGAGCAATAAGATTATATTTGTATGCGAAACAATATTACAAGAACAATAAAGGTTAAAATTATACGATTATTCTGTCTCTGACTTTCTATCACTTCCTCTCTCTCTCTCTTTCCCACCGCTTTTCAAATTCCTAACGCTCCATCAGTCTCCAATCACTTTGGTATAAAAACTACAACACACGTGACAAGTATTACAACGCACTGCACATAACAATTATACAACAAAGACAACACACAAAGTCTACAGCAAACGATCCCGACCAGCTGGAGGCCACTTTAGGAGGTCGTGAGAGCAGCCTGAAAAAGAATTGCATCCGTGAAAATTTGAACAAATTCCATGTTATGAACACCTGATGTTTTTTCTTTGTATTTTCGAGTAAATTCAATAACGATGACATTCAAGTATTGAATGTGACAATAATTGAGTATACATGTGTTTTTTAAACTTCTCTTTTTACTGAGGGTCATGGAGCCCTCTGGATCTGTCCTGGGGGTAGCGGAGCGAAAACGTTTTGGAACCCCGGTCTACAGATAACCGAAAGTTCAGTGCATGTTATAACGCCTGCCGTACACGGGCGCGCAGCAGCTACACAGTATGAACGAGCGGACAAAGCTAAAAGTTATTTACGGAAACAATAAAAAGAATGAAGAACACATGAGTAAATACTACACAATTTAAGTAACACTATGAACACAGATAAACACGTTAACACAAAGATGAACACATTGAAGAGTGATTGATGATTGATGAACACAATGAATGAAATGTACTCAGATCGATACGTGAGCGAGGAGGTGATATGAGAAGGGAGCGAGTTGAACAATACCTAAACTAATCAAACAAACCTTCCATAGCAAGGACAGCGGAATTGCATAGCTAACAAATATTTCATCAACTAATGTATTGTCAAATAAATTTAGGGAGAATTTCAAACAATCTGAAACACCGAAATATTCAATAACAAAACAGAAAACAAACCTCAACGACGACACCAAACCAGACACGCACTCAATTTCAAACGTTTCAAATCAAACACGTTGTTATTGTTATTGGCGTTTTAAGCGCGCACCAGCCAGTTTTTAGAATATATGGCGCGCCCCACTGTGTGCCCATCTACAGTGGTGACTCCCGGTAGACTCAAGCAGAGGTGTTAATGAACGAACCCGGGCCAAGATTCGAACCGCCGATCTCTGACACGAGAGTTCAGCGCCTAACCACTGAGCTACTCGAGAGCTATGAAACACAAATGTTTTTAATTGCATACAAATCTGGAGTAAACGAGACAAATGAGCCGCATCAAGTGTAATTAAAAATATTTTATCCGCATTATTATACATACTTATAATTAATTAAAATTCTGAATGTTTACTGAAAAAACTTACTACATATTTGCGTTCAACGATAAAATATTTACACTTAATTTTCCCGCCTCTTGAAGTCGTGCGCATTCTTGAGATGCAGCCCGTTCTATTCGTGTTTTTGTCTACCGTAATATATTTAATTTTGACTATTACTAAAATAAAACGTCAACATTCTGCACCCCAAAAATCAACGAACAAACAAAACCTCCGCAATGTATATTTCCGCCAATAAGTTCATACCATTTGCACTCATTCACACAGACGACATTCACTCAAGCAAGCAAGACACACATCAATGAAAACGGTAACGAGTCTCAGTTCGATAACTCCATGAATCTCTCGCCAATTGCAGACACATGATGAAATGCAAACACACACACACACACACACACACACACACACACACACACATACATCGACGCCGCTGTCGAAGAAACCACGATCGTATCAAGCTCGATGGGACGACACAAACACAAACAGTAACAATCACAACACACACGCGCACACATACACCTGTTGGCACCAGTAAAACAGTCATCAGCAGGCTGTGTCGGTGCGGTCATCATCTCTGCCGTGTAGTGAAACAGCCAATCACCGTTCAGCCAACGCGATCTTCTACGCGTATGACGTCACAAGTCAAAAGTGCGACGTCACATTAATTACCTATGACGTCACACTTTCAGGCCACACTCACAGGTCAAAAGTGTGACGTCATAAGTCATAAGTGTGACGTCACAGGTCAAGAATGCGACGTCATAAGTCAGAAGCGTGACGTCACAGGGCAGACGTGTGACGTCAGAACTAACAAATATGACGTCATCGGCCAGAAATGTGACGTCACAGGTCAGGTGAGTGACGTCACACGTTGGCTGCTGAACCAAAGCAGAAACTGATACAGTTCTCGACCCACAATGCGACACAATCGGCGACAAAACGGCAAACGCGACGCACACACACACAGACACACACACATTCACCAGTAGAAAATAAATTATCCACACACATACACACACACACACACACACACATACACACATGCATCATTCTGGTAATATCACCACAACAAATATATACACACACCCGGGCAGTGATTGGGCTGCCGGTGTCATAACAAATACATTTCTATCATCACTAGTGGTTTTGAACGAAACGGAGACCGCATGGCCACAGGGCAAATGCAGCCCCGATAGTTACTCCCGCCGTTGATTTGTGGTTGTTGCTGGTGCTATCTGATGCCCTCAGGCGAGCTGAGCGGTTCGGCGCCAACTCCGCTATCATCGGCCGCCGACTTGGAGTGAAAATGACGCCGCTTGCCAAGCCCCTGCAGTACAACATCGACACAAGTCTCCTTCACACCTTCGGCATCATCATCGCCGCTGGGGGAGGACTTGACGACGGGACACTGGTCGTTAACGTTCTCCTTGTCGTCCGAGTCGCTGCCAGTGATGCCGTGTCGCGCCGAATTTGTCGCACACGAGGAGGCAGACAGAGCCGGACACACAAGGTTTCGTTGACGTGACTTGCGTCTCTCAACCTCGGCCTTGAAGTTCTCGATGTCTTGATGGCTGGCCAACCAATCAAACAAACACACAAACAATCAAACAAACACACAAACAATCAAACAAACACACAAACAATCAAACAAACACACAAACAATCAAACAAACACACATAAATAAATATATATAGTCGTGCTTGTAAACGAAATTAAATTCAATGGCAATATCACACTTTGTCATCTAGATTTGATTATAATTTATATTTCTTTTAATTTAATAATGACATTTAAAATCTAAAATTGCAATTTAATTTAAGCTATATATATTCGTATATATATAATGTTGAATTGTTTGTTATTTTGTTATTCTTTGTTATTGTTGTTTGCTATTTTTTCGTGTGCAAATGAGGAGCTGTGTGCTCCATACTCTGTTTGAGTCTGAACAAAATAATAAGTCTTGATATAAGACTTGTTGAAAAATACAAATAAGTGCAATAGTTTGATGAAAAACGTAAATTAACACGTAAATGATAGGAAAGGATGGATGTTTTCAACATATTGTATATGTAGAAACAAACAGAGACTTAATGAAAAATACTACCGGATAATAGTTCAAAATTTTGCTGGGCTTATTGGAGGATCGTACCTACGGTACATAAACAGTTAAAGGCAAGCTCAAGTGACAGCTGCTACACGAGAAGAAGTCGAAGCTTATGAACACACACACACGGGCGTGTCCCGTGCAGCTAGCTGCCACCGCAGAACCGACCCTCTCCACGCTATGACACCACAAGAACGGAAGACGTATTAGAGAGGACCACCTCCCCAGAATGCATGACACAACACATGACTGATATCTGGTACCATCATTTACTGCTGGGTGGACAGGGGCTGTTGGATTATATAATTCTCCCAAAGCGAAATTCTCCTGCGCCCGGGTTTGCTAATTTATAATGCCAGTATTTACAAGCTGCACACCTGATCTGCACAAAGAGAATGCCGTTGATAATGTTGAGCATATCTAGCACGGATCCCATGCTGGGCGACTGAATCTGAATGGGCGGCAGGCCGGCCGTCATCTTGCCGCTGTACAGATCATTCATCTTCTTCTGCAACATCACCGCCTGCTGTGTGAGATGCCGCAGACACTCGGACGACTCGCGAGTCTTCTCGTGATCCTCGCCCAACTGCCAGTAAACACACATTACATTACATTACATTGAGACATTTATATCGCGCTTTTCACCCGAGGGTCTCAAAAGCGCTCACACACACACACACACACACACACACACTCAAGCACAAGAGTCATACACATACACAATCACGAACACACACACTCACCTACATACACACACACACACACACACACACACACACAAAACAGACAAGTACATATACGCACAAACACAAACATACACTCACGTTTACATACTCCGAAACACAAAAATACACACGCACACACACATACATATTGAATAAGAACACACACACACACACATATATAAATAAATATATATACAAACACACACAAACATACACACACAGAGACATATACAAACACATTTTGTCTTGAAATATGGGTTTAACCCATTATCTCCGATACAATTCTATTGAGTACCACTTTGATATATATTCAAGCTTGTATATCAAATAATTTACATGTAATATTTAGTAAATATTGTATTTATATAAAAGAAACGTCCCCAAACAATTATAACAAAATGATTAAACATGTGCTTAGATAGTGAAAAAAAACAACACGAAATGTGGATAATTTACCTGTATTTTGTAGATGGCAAAAGTTTCTTTTTCGTTCTGCAGCGCGGCGCGAAAATCGCCCATACAGCTCTGAGTGCGCGCCACCAAATGGTGCGCCATAGCTGTCTTAAGATGGCGCGCGCCATGATATCGTCTACACAGCGCCAGAGCGCTCTCCAAAAACTGCACACTCAAATTGTATTCGCCGACTGCGTGTAGAATAAGGCCAATATTGCTCTGCAGACATGCAATTAATATAACAAATTCATATTAAACATATTAAACATACAATAAAACATATTGACAAAATTTCGTGATTGGCTAACATATTAAATACTGATTAACTGATTAAATAACATATATTTAATATAGCGCACATGTGTATACACGTTTACATGCAAAAATGTCATGAAATTCTCGTCTGCTTGTCGAGATATAGTTTAATTTATGTGTTTAACTGTGTTTAAAATTGATGCTCAAATTGGCACCAGCAATAGTTCTCAACCAAATAAGGCAAAATAGTCATTTTGGAGTCTTTAATCTTTTTGGAGTCATTTTGCAATGTATGGACAGAAATTTGAATGAGTTCAGCTTCTTTTCAGCACAGTTTGTTCTGTTTTCAATAACGCTGATAAAAATAATTTATTTAAGATAGCTTTATATTAACGGATATATATACATATATATCAATATCACACGGAAACACGGAGTTAAAACACGGAAAAATACAGAGTTAAAGAGTTAAAACACGGAAAAATACAGAGTTCAAGAGTTAAAACACGGAAAAATACAGAGTTCAAGAGTTAAAACACGGAAAAATACAGAGTTAAAGAGTTAAAACACGGAAAAAGAGAGAGTTAAAGAGCTAAAACACGGAAAAATACAGAATTAAAGAGTTAAAACACGGAAAAATACAGAATTAAAGAGTTAAAACACGGAAAAATACAGAATTAAAGAGTTAAAAGACGGAAAAATACCGAATTAAAGAGTTAAAAGACGGAAAAATACCGAATTAAAGAGTTAAAACACGGAAAAATACAGAATTAAAGAGTTAAAAGACGGAAAAATACCGAATTAAAGAGTTAAAACACGGAAAAATACAGAATTAAAGAGTTAAAAGACGGAAAAATACAGAATTAAAGAGTTAAAACACGGAAAAAGAGAGAGTTAAAGAGCTAAGTCAAGTTTGTGACTCACATCGAGCAGAGCCACCTCGGGATGTTGTTCGCCACAGATGAGCAACATCAGATAGCGAGAACGATAGAGCAGCTTCAATGACATACTCACCTGACCGTTGGCGAAACAGTACAACGCCAAGTTCATCTGGCTCCAAACACAACAACAACATTAACATCAAACACAATAATAACATTAATATCAAACACAATAATAACATTAACATCAGACACAATAATAGCATTAACATCAAACACAATAACATAAATATCAAACACAATAACAACATTAACATCAAACACAATAACAACATTAACATCAAACACAATAATAACATTAACATCAGACACAATAATAGCATTAACATCAAACACAATAACATAAATATCAAACACAATAACAACATTAACATCAAACACAATAACAACATTAACATCAAACACAACAACATTAACATTAAACGCAACAACATTAACATCCAACACAATAACATAAATATCAAACACAATAACAACATTAACATCAAACACAATAACAACATTAACATCAAACACAATAACATAAATATCAAATATAACAACATTAACATCCAACACAATAACATTAATATCAAACACAATAACAACATTAACATCAAACACAATAACAACATTAACATCAAACACAACAACAACATTAACATCTAACATAACATTATTATAAAACATAACAGGATTAATATCAAACAGTGCGGTATGATTACTGAAACTGCCGAGGGAACAAAGTTAATTCGCCACACACACACACACACACACATAAAGACACACACACACACACACACACACATAAAGACACACACACACACACACATAAAGACACACACACACACACACATAAAGACACACACACACACACACACACACACACACACATAAAGACACACACACACACACACACACATAAAGACACAAACACACAAACACACACAAACAAACACACACACACACACCATATACACATATACGATACGCATATACATACACAAACGCATACACACACAAATCAGACATATACATATATTTTTCATTTATTAAAAGATTTATACAGCGCAACTCACACGCATTATGTCTCGAATGCGTGCGACACAAGCATACATACATACATATATGGGTGCACATACACACGTACACAATGATTATCACACAAAATACACGTAAACACACACACACATACGCACACATACGTAAGCATACACGCGCAACAATTAACATACAAAAATACACACACAAACACATAACAACCTACAAACATGCACACACATATATACATGCACATATAACTGAACTGAACACACACACGTAAAAATACACACATGCACACACAAAACTTAAATGAACACACACCCAGTTAACCAGACACACACACATAAACAGACAGACAGACACACACACACACACATAAACAGACAGTCAACCAGACACACACACACATACACATGCATAAACAGACAGACACACACATATACATAAACAGACAGTCAAACAGACAGACACACACACATACATAAACAGACAGACACACACACACACACACACACATAAACAGACAGTCAACCAGACACACACACACATACACATGCATAAACAGACAGACACACACATATACATAAACAGACAGTCAAACAGACAGACACACACATACATAAACAGACAGACACACACACACACACATAAACAGACAGTCAACCAGACACACACACACACACACACACACATAAACATACACATAAACAGTCAACCAGACAGACACAGACACACATGCACACAAATAGTTAATCACACAGACAGACACACACACACATACACACAATGACACACACACACACACAATGACACACACACACAGACAGAGTTGCGACACTCACATATTCAGCGATGGTGTACGGATGATCAATGCCATTCACTCGTTCACTCATCATAACGGCCTTCTGTTGAAACTGCAGCGCCTCCTGGTGATCGCCCATGATGTAGTTGAGCCGCGCCAACATGCGTACACACTGCGCTATTTCTAGGTGCATACAAACATACACAAACACACACACACACATACATGACAGCAATACTGGATTCGAAGGAAATTGGACTAGTGCAGCAAAAAGCGAAAAATTGAGAAAAACGAGATGTAGAAAAGACATAAAGAAATATAGCTTTCCATTCCGCTGAGTGTGAGAATGAATGGAGCAGTTTATACAAGACGATTGTAGAAGTCAATAGTTTATCGCTGTTTAACTAGAAAACCTAGACAAATATTGGAAGAAAGACAGGACAGTCCGAGCTTAGCTCATATCCTGTAGCCCAACTAGCTGAGTACAACTTACAAGTTCTATTTGAGCTATATGTGGTTCTATTGTTTCAAACCTTCCCCCGTATCGTGTCGTTCAATTAGAAGGTGCTGCTCTATTTTTCCACTAGCTGGTCGGAGTTTTTGAGAAAATACGGTAACTTTTATAAATTTAAAAAAGAGCCAGGTAATGTATATGCATATTTGTTTAACAAAAAAGATACAAATACACAAGGTGATTACTGGTAATCAATCTGAAATTCACTAATAAAAATCAGTCAGTCATAGCTATTGTCCAAAAAAAGAAGACTTAATCAAAGTGGCGTTTAATTAGACCAATGGCTCTCAACTTGTGTGTGTGGAAAATTCCCCTGTCTGGTGGGGAATGGAAGAGTTGTCAAGTGGGAAGCTAAAGGTCGGACAGAACAGGACAACTATGTGTGTGTTTATCAATTAAAATTCGTTTATTTTTGTTTCTAATCACCTCTAATGACACATTTACTTTGATGTAACAACTGAATTTATTGAATTTATCAGCGCTGTGTTGTGTGTGGAAAATGAAGAGAAGAGATGGCTCATTAAGAAGAGAGGAATCAGTGAAGAAGAAGGACTGAAGATGTGGAAAACCTACCTGGATGCATGGCTCCGTACACGTTGTTGAGAAGATTCAGAGCTTCACTGATCAGTTCGTGACCCTCCTTGAGAAATCCCTGCTGGATCTTGGATTGGCCGGTGGTGTAGAAGTTGAAGGCGTCGGTCGCCTTGGGATTGATATGCTTACTGACCGGGAATATATTGATGACGTCATTCTCGGCGAATGTCGGCTTATTCTTCAGGTCCATGTTGTAGTCGCGTAGCAACATCTGCACGCCCGATTTGATACAAAACACACTGACACACACATACACACAGATACAAAACACACTGAGACACACACACATACATACACAAACACACGCAGACACACACACACACACAGATACAAACACACACACGCAGACACAAACACACACACGCAGACACACTCAATTGTGGGCACATGTGTGTATATGTACGCCTGCACAAACTGTACGTATTGTAAATATATTAGTAATGCGAAAATAATTTACATTATATTATTATTGATTTATTAGTTAAAATATATATTCACAATTCATTTACTTACATATTTTTCTCTCAATATATTTATTCTTACAGAACAAAAATCTCAAAATAAATGAACAAAGTTGACTTTGGCAACACCAAAAAAGAAAGAAAAAAAATCACCGAAACAACGAGACTTTTTGCAGATGAAATTTGGCAACAGTGGAGTCGAGCGAGTCGGTGGGGAGTTGCCAGTCGTAATAGGTCTTGAGTTCGTCGCGAATTTGTGTCCACAACGAGCGAGGAGTAAGCAAAGCCCACTCAGTACTCTCTTGTGCCGTGAGAGGGCGCCTAGGTCGGCGCCGGTTTTTGCCTGCTCATCAAAGATTGGAAGGATAGAAAGCCGGGATTATTCATATCCCTTAGGTTTAGGATTATGGGAAACCAAAAGTCAAAAGTTGATGAAAAATAAAATTATCAATAATTACCGTCGATTTCGGCGTATAAGACGACCCTTAAAGTAAAAAAATCACCCTTAAAAATTGTGGGTCGTCTTATACAACCGATATAAAAGTCAGACCTTGAATTCTGCGTGCAGAATTTTTCATTTTACATGAAAAAATCAGTATCATTTTGGTTGTAAATAAAAATGGTTGATTACAAACACCTTTATTTCTCAATAAGAGTAGGTATTACAGTACAACATCATCAATATCAAAAATCAAACCTGCTCCATATGTATATCTAGCATATGTCTATCTATATTTAGCAGTCGTCTTATAAAACAGATATATGATAAATACATAACAATTTGCTCTAGTTTTGTACCTCGTCTTATCTGACGGTCGCCTTATACGCCGAAATATACGGTATGTCTTTCTCCAAGTACTGCGTATATGAATTACAGTAAATTCAAGTGATTGAAATACTCGTGGATCTGGGAGACATACTGGCTAATAATAATAGCATTGGTGATAATTATTTGAACAGTCAAGTAAAGTCAGGAATATATGTGAGCATATTCGACAATTCATTGGGGATATGAAATCAGCAAAAGTTCAAGAAAACCCTGTGTTAAAGGCAAGCTCAAGTAACAGCTACTACACGGGAAGAAGCCGAAGCTTATGAACACACACACAGGTGTGTCCCGTGCAGCTCGCTGCCACCGAAGAACCGACCCTCTCCACGCTATGACACCACAAGAACGGAAGGCGTATTAGAGAGGACCACCTCCCCAGAATGCATGACACAACACATGACTGATATCTGGTACCATCATTTACTGCTGGGTGAACAGGGACTGTTGTATTATAGAATTCGTTCACAGAAATTCTCCTCCGCCGGGTTTTGAACCACGAACCTCTGGCTTGTGAGGCGGGTGTGCTATCACCACTACATCGCATATGTACAACAGTGCGTGTTATCTTACGTTTCTGGCTGAGCGACCACAGCTCGCCGGCAGGCAGCGGAGGATGAGGCTGGCAACAAGATGACAGATAACAGTTGAGAAAATGAGCCACAGCCGCCGACAAACACATCATCTCCACACACTGTCAGCATATAAACACACACATTGTATTACATTAGGACATTTATATATTCACACACTGTCAACACACACACACACACACACACATTACATTAGGACATTTATATATTCACACACTGTCAACACACACACACACACACACACACACACATTACATTAGGACATTTATATCTTCACACACTGTCAACACACACACACACACATTACATTACATTAGGACATATATATCTCCACACACTGTCAACACACACACATTACATTACATTAGGACATTTATGTCTCCACACACTGCCAGCACACACACACACATTACATTACATTAGGACATTTATATATTAACACACTGTCAACACACACACATTACACACATTACATTAGGACATTTATGTCGCGATTTATTGTGCACACACTCAAGCACAAGAGTCAAACACATACACAATCACCCACATACACATGCAGATTTACACACACACACACATATATATATATATATATAAACACAAATACACACACACACACACATACGCACAAACACACACACACACACACACACGCAAAGGAGATATAATTTATCCTTCAATCAGAACTGAGGCTGGAAGAAAGCGGCTAAATTATGATGCTGCTAGATTCATGTATGGTGTATTTTCTTCCTAGTATGTGCTTATACTAGTGTGTGTGTGTGTGTGTGTGTGTGTGTGTGTGTGTGTGTGTGTGTGTGTGTGTGTGTGTGTGTGTGTGTGTGTGTGTGTGTGTGTGTCTATATACCTATATGTGCAAGTGTGATTTGATGACATAAACACATACCGTGTAAGTATGCATACACACACACATACATATTGCATACACACACACAGTACATTATAGAAAGACATTATGAAGCGCTTAACACCCGTGGGTTTCAAAAGCGTTCTTAAACACACACACACACACACACCAATACACATACGCACAAACACACACACACACACACACACACACCAATGTTTGTATCTGTAGACTTTGTGATTGCTCTGCTCGTGTGTGTGTGTGTCTGTTTCTCTATGTGTTTGTTTGTGTGTGTGTGTGTGTATGTGTCTGTTTCTGTCTGTCTGTGTGTGTGTATATCTGTATGTGCATGTGTCTGTTCCTGTGTGTGTCTGTTTCTGTCTGTGTGTGTGTGTGTGTGTGTGTGTCTGTTCCTGTGTGTGTCTGTTTCTGTCTGTATGTGCATGTGTCGTTTCCTGTGTGTGTGTCTGTTTCTGTCTATCTGTCTGTGTGTGTGTGTGTCTGTTTGACTCTCTCTGAGTATGTGTGTGTATGTGTATGTTTCTGTGTGTCTGTTGTCTGTCTATGTGTGTGTATATCTGTATGTGCATGTGTCTGTTCCTGTGTGTGTCTGTTTCTGTCTGTGTGTGTGTGTGTGTGTGTCTGTTTGACTCTCTCTGAGTATGTGTGTGTGTATGTGTATGTTTCTGTCTGTGTCTGTTTATATGTGTGTGTGTGTGTATCTGTGAGCGGCGGTTGTACCTGCATATAGACGGTGAACACGTGTTTGACGGCGCGCGCCAACAGCTCGCCAACACACACACGATGCAAATAGCCGAGCTGCGCCACTTTGGCCAACATATCGGCCACCTTGCCCAGATAGCGTATATTAATACCGCGCGCGTGTAGCGCCTCAGACAGCGTCGCTCCGTCCAGCGGCGCCGCCGAGTGGTCCAAACAGTCGCGCACAAAGCTGGGAATCTGCGTGGTGAGCAGAAAATCGGCCGCATCTCTGGCCAGATGACGTTGGTGTTGCAGGGCGGCTGTGTCGGCGCTGGGATGACGTACGCCCGGCGAGAAGACGTCGGGGTTGAAGCGAATCTCAAATTCGGCCTCCTTCAGTGAGCCGACGGCGGCGGCAGCGCGCTTCACAATCTCCTTCGTACTTTCCTCCACTGTAAACAAGCATATATTCAAACATATATACAGACATAATGACACGAACATAGACATGTGCACATAAACATATACATAAACATATACATAAACAAACACGCATACACACACATATATAGGCACATAAATATATACATGTGCATACACACAGCAAATATATACATAAGCAAACACACAATACACACACACATACAAACACACATATAGGCATATAAACATATACATGTACACACACACACAATATATACATAAACAAACACACAATATACACACACAAAATACATGTATCAATACATGTACACACAAACACACAATATATACATAAACAAACATACAAAAGTACAAACACACACACACATAAACCTTTACACACACATATAGACACCAAGGCACATAAACATGCACACAAGCAATGCACATACACATGTAAATACACAAAAACACCCGTACAAACGCGTACATACACACACACACACACACACACACAACATATACAACCACACCAACAAAATGTGAGCCATATAAACACAAACACAAAACACACAAAAACGCACAAACACACAAAAAACACACAAACACGAAAACACACTGACACACAAACACCCAAAAACACAAAGAGCACACACAAAAATACACAAAGGAAACACAAACACAAGCAAATAAAAAAAACGCACAAACACACAGAACACACCAAAAACCGACACCCACATACACAACATATATAAGCTCACACACACAGACATACGTAAACACACATACATACAAACACATACTTAACATATACAAACACACTCGAATACGTCCATAATATATACACAAAAACACACACACATGCATAACATATATACAAACAAACACATGCATACATATATGCAAGCACACACACACACACACACAATAGAGTTTATAGATGTCTTACGGGGAAGGATAAAATGGAAAATCGGAAGTTGTTTCAATTCTCAAAATCTAATAGGAATCACAGTTTTGACCTACAAAAACGCAGGATTGAAAAGGACATCCAAAAATATAGTTTCCCAAACAGAGCAGTAGATAGATGGAATAGGTTGCCAAGCGACATAGCACAACAGCCAACGACACAACTGTTTAAGAAGACATATGACAACTGGAAGGCGGCAGTCACGAGCCTGTCTGACTCATTACTGCCAAGACAACTAGTAAGAACAACTAGTAACAACACAAAATATCAACCAAAGCGTACCGGACGTGAGTCACAAACAAACATACACATATGCACACAAGCACATAAACAAACACAAATGTGTAACCAAAAAGTACACATACATACACATGTAAACACACAAAAACACACCAGTACAAACGCATACACACAGCCACAAGCACACACACACACACACACACAATGTACATAGCATATATACAAGCAAACCAACAAAATCTGAGCCATAAAAACACACAAAAATACATAACACAAAAAACACTAAAACACAAACAATACACAGATAAACAAAGAACACACGGATACCAAAAAAACAACAACGCGAAGAACATACAAAACCGCACAAACAGTGTATATAGTCACTCCAAAAAACGCACAAACACACAAAAAACACGGACACACAAAAACACAAATTACACCACCGATACATGTACTCGATACTGTACCGATATACCGATGTACCATGTACCGATACTGTAATCAATCATATTTCATGAATTATTGAATTAGTACGTGTGAATATGATTATATGTACCGATGTACCATGTACCGATACTGTAAGTAATCATATTTCATGAATTATTGAATTAGTACGTGTGAATATGATTATATATACCGATGTACCATGTACCGATACTGTAATCAATCATATTTCATGAATTATTGAATTAGTACGTGTGAATATGATTATATGTACCGATGTACCATGTACCGATACTGTAATCAATCATATTTCATGAATTATTGAATTAGTACGTGTGAATATGATTATATGTACCGATGTACCATGTACCGATACTGTAATAGGCAGGTTTGGCACCACAAAAACACAAATTACAGGCAAAAAGCGACTCACAATCGCATGTATCACTGGTGATCGAATCTGTGATGCTCTCGACAATCTTCTTGGCCTCGTTGGTCTCGATTTGATTGCTGTCGCACGCCTGACCCTCGTCGGCCGCCACAGCCACCGCCGTGGAGGAAGATGAGGAAGCGACGCCAGCAGAAGAGATGGAGGAATCATTCTCCACAGTTTGATTGTCTTGTTGTTGTTGTTGTTGTTGTGGGTTGTTGTCGGTGTCGCGAGCCGTACATGCGGCGGCCGACAGAGCAGCCGTTTGTTGCGTTTGTTGTTGTTGTTGTTTTTTGTCGGTGAGTGATTGAAGTTGTCGCGCCGCGTATTTGATGAAAGCCATATAGCGGTTCCTGTGTGTATGTGTGTGTGTGTTTTTGTTTGTGTGTGTGTGTGTGTGTGTGTGTGTATGTGTGTGTGTATACAGAACAGCACAGAAACGTTAAACTAAACAAACCAATAAAGCATAAGAATATATAAACTATTTATCATTATTTTTCTCATTAATCCTTATATATCCTTATCTCATGTAGCGGTTCCTGTGTGCGTGTGTATGTGTGTGTGTGTTTGTTTGTGTGTGTGTTTGTGTGTGTGTGTGTGTGTGTGTGTATGTGTGTGTTTGTTTGTGTGTGTGTGTGTGTGTATCAGTGTGTGTGTGTTTGTGTGTGTGTGTTTGTGTGTGTGTGTGTGTGTATGTGTGTGTATGTGTGTGTGTGTATGTATGTGTGTGTGTATGTGTGTTTGTGTGTGTATGTATGTGTGTGTATGTATGTGTGTGTGTGTGTGTGTATGTGTGTGTGTATGTGTGTACAGAACAGCACAGAAGCATTAAACTAAACAAACCAATAAAGCATAAGCATATAAACTATATATTAATATTTTTCTCATTAATTCTTATATAGTGTTGGTTGTCATTTATTGAATCGCACATATTTATTGTTGATTGTTATTTATTGAGGAGTGTGGGCGGAGTGACATTATGACATTATACATTATAAATTGTTTATTGATATTTATTTATTTCCGTTTCAAACTCTCTTTCTATCTATACATCTGTTTGTTTAGCTTCTAGTACACATGAGGTCACCGCACACAGGGTGGTAATAGTGCACTTGCACACTCTTCCTCCATGCTACTGTATTTACCTGTGCTAATTAATAATAATAATATTAATAATACACAGGAGCGTTAAACTAAAACTAATAAACATAGATGAGTGAATTAGTACGCGTGAGTATGATTATATGTGAGCGTGTATGTATCGTGTTGTATTGGCAATTTAATATTTATTAAACTCAATTGCCTTTTCAGTTTTCGTTTAATCACACATACTGATTTTGTTGAATTGAACGCTAGAAAAATACACGAATGAATGAATAAATGATTTATTAAACCAAATAAAAAACTTATAAACTACCATCGATATGCTTGACGTCAGGACATGTCAAAACTTGCTTACAATTGCCAAAAATCAACATTGAGCAAAAATTAACATCCATTGCATAAAATTAACAGCAACTACTTTTTTCAATGTTTAAATTTTCACACAACAAATGTAATCCATTATACATCCATTGCATCTAATGCGTTAAATATTTTAAATCAAGAAACGTTACAATTGCCAATTTCATTACATCTGCATTATAACTGTGTAATATATTAATGCACTGAATCTCTGCATTAAATCTCTGTATCAAATACCTGTCCTATCTCTATGCATTATATATCTCCATATAATATCTACACTAATCACCATAATATATTTGTGCATTATATTTCTGAATTAAATATCTGAATTAAATCTCTGCATTTAATCTCTGCATTATATCTTCGCTGCACTCTACCACTCTATCTAGCTTGCTCCCACACGTACACACGTACACACACACGTACAGACACACACACACATACAAACACTGCCGGCACACGTACTCGACAAACGCATCGACCAGCTCCTGGCGCAGACACGCCAGCCGATGCCGGTGCAGCACGGGCATACCCAGCGCGCGCGCCTCGCGACTCAACTCCAGCTGGCTGTCCTCCGGCGAGAGAAAGTTGACGTCCGGCGGGAAGGTGCGCAGCAGATCGAGAATATAGTGGCGCCCGTCGTTGCCCACAATGCCCTTGCATTCGACCGACGAGCACAGCTGAACCTCGTCGTCTTTGTGATTGAGAACCCGGTGGGGTGCGATTTTCAGCTGCTGCGACGCCTTGCTCAGCTGTCAAATTCAAGTATATTATCATTTTTATTTTGCCAAATGCAATGTCAATACACATGTGAAACAACATACATCAATTACTATCAGTAAAATCACAGTAATTTAAAAATATATTACAAGGATTCACTGTGCTTAATTTCGGTGAGCCCCCTAAACTTAACGAAAAACCAAAATCAAAATAAAACAAACTACACAAACATGAAATAACACAAATAGAAAGTTTAAATTATTAATATATTAAGCTGAAGTAATTTTCTTAAAATGATTTCTTGAATATTATTCCCATTTTTGACAGCTTGTTCAAGTCTTGTCTTGTTTAAGTTAATCAGTCTTGTTTAAGTGTATTATCTTCGAGAGCGAAGAAAACGGTTTCAAAATGTGATGAAATAGTTATATAGTAGTCCTTAGAGCCCAGTAAAAAAAGATCTGACAAAATTATTAGCAAAAATTCTTGGTAGCAGTGAAGAACGGACTATTACACACATACAGAGAACGTTTTGGAATAAGTCACTAAACATAGTTTATAATTGAAATGCGTCTGTTTATAAACAAGTAATTGAATATCTCTAGGAAGGAGCGTGTAAAAATTCATGCAAATACATTGTATCTGGTTTTCAAGAAAGCCATCATTTGACATTTGAAAAGGTTTTCGCCATAGGCGTCTGGGAGAGCAGAAACACAAGAATATTTGATATTTAAATTTTGTTTATATTTACTATAAAAAAACAACCAAATGCAAGATAATACTTATACATCAAACAATGGGTCTAAAATGGACCCAAATAGTATTTGATCAAAACAGAATTCAGCATAGTTTAACATAAATTAATTGATTTTTCGTGACTTTTACTTTATTTCACGTACCAATTGGAAAATATTTCTACCTATCTTCCTAGAAGATCTATATCTTCCTACATTTTCTTCGGTACTCCGAGGATAAATAAAGCCCCCGTCCACCCAGCAGTAAATGATGGTACCAGATATCAGTCATGTGTTGTGTCATGTATTCTGGGGAGGTGGTCCTCTCTAATACGTCTTCCTTTCTTGTGGCGTCATAGCGTGGAGAGGGTTGGTTCTGCGGTGACAGCGAGCTGCACGGGACACACCTGTGTGTGTGTGTGTGTTCATAAGCTTCGACTTGTTCCCGTGTAGCAGCTGTCACACAGTCTCACCAGTTCGACGTATTTGGCGTTGTCCACCACCGTCTTGCCAAAGTCAATACTGCCGTAGACAACACTTTGTTCCTGATCGCGCTCGAGAATGCCGGGAATGATGGACTGAGCGGTGACTCGATAGCCGCGATAGTCCACCACCACCGTGCCCAGGGTGTATACGCCCTCCGAGTCCACCATACTGTACACCTTGACACCTTGCAAGTCGTTCTTCTGCATAAACAACAGATCCCGACCGTTAAGCCCGTATTTTAAGCCAAAATTCTACTCTGCATATTTTCCATGGTGGGCTTAATGGCCAGAGCTATTTAAGGATGAGAGAAAATTCAGTTTGTCAAGGTTATATTAATCGAAAAGAACAAGTTTAAATATAGTATGAATTATATCAATGTTGATAAAGTACAAATATGTGCAATAGTTTGATGAAAAACGTAAATTAACACGTCAATGATAGGAAAGGACGGATTTTTTCAACATATTGTATATGCGGAACAAACAGAGACTTATTGAAAAATACTACTGAAGAAAAATTCAAATGTTTGGTTATTTGTGTTTTTAGGATTACTCAAATGATGATAAAAAATAATTGATTTAACATTCTAGTGTATAAATTCAATAATTAAATTTCATTTCCAGACTTATCGCTTTTTTGTTCGAAAA
Source organism: Sacculina carcini (assembly GCA_916048095.2). Lineage (NCBI taxonomy): Eukaryota > Metazoa > Arthropoda > Thecostraca > Sacculinidae > Sacculina > Sacculina carcini. Next base: position 2,077,500 of record OU696597.1, on the reverse strand, counting down.
AAAGAAGACTTCTTTTAGCAAAGAGCATTCGTCTTACCGGCGCCACAAACGCCGCCGCATCGCCGCCCAGCTCCTTGTAATGATCACGCACGTCAAAACCCAGCGAAAAGAAGATATTATTCCAGATAAACATCTGCATTTTCGCCTCTTCGCCCGGATTGATTGGCATGACATTGCCGTCGATCACCGCCACGGCGCCACGCGTCGCCGCCGACACAAAATCGCTGTGCACCTTGAAAATGGCGCGCTCGCGTAGCAAGCGCTCGGGCAGTGTTTTGCGCGGCAGTTCGCGTGTCGTCTGCAGCTCCTCGTTCCAGTCGCGCATCTGGCCAGGAATGTGCTCCTCATAGCCCAGCTTAGACGAGAAAGCTGGCATTACAAACACACACATTACATTACATTAGGTAGATATTTATATAGCGCCCTACACCTAGAGGGTCTCTAGGGCGCTGTACACACACACACACACATACAAACGCACACACACAGACACACTTACACTTACACACACACACACACACACACACACATAGCCACACACACACACACATAGCCACACACACACAGAAAGTGAAAGGTGAAGAAAGAAGAGAGATAACTTACACCTTATAATCATCACTAATATAGACAATGTTCTCTAGAGTATAATACGATTTCACCATGAAAAATTTCTTTGAGTGTTTTTTGAAAACAGGGATAGAATTGATAGAACGTAGTGTTGGGGAGAGCTTATTGTAAATACGGGGTCCTAAGATAGAGAAACAACGATTATAGTGAGTATGTCTAGAAGGAAAAGCAGGTTCCAATAAGAGACGAGAATCATCAGTTGACCTAAGTGTACGAGTAGATTTCTTGAAGGATAGAAGTTCAAATAAGTACGATGGCTGACGGAGAATAAGAGTGGAATGGATGATCAAACAGATGCGGTAGTCAATAAGCGCCTTAATAGGAAGAATTTCCTATTTTTGTAGATAGGGAGAGACATGAGAGCCAGCAGGGAGATTGTAGATTAGACGACAAGCTTTACTAATAACAGATTGAAGTTTGCGAAGCTGGCGGTGGTTCAGAGAAAGAAAGAGCGAACAACAGTATTGTACCCTGCTGAGAATGAAAGAATTAGCTAGTTTGAAAGCAGCAAAGACAGTTAAATATCTACGGATAGAATAGATTCGCCTAATGTGAAAGTTACATACCCTAATGATATCAGAGATATCATACACACACACATACATACAGACACACAGAGAGAAAGAGCTTTGTCTAATGTGAAAAAGCTAAATAAATAATGAAATAATTATCAATATTAATACATAAATATATAATGTCAAGTAATATTATAGAATATCAAAATATTTATTAAAATAACAAACTAGTTATTGGAATATGATAATCTAAAATATATATAAGTTACTAAAAATACCATACACATACACGCACGCACACATGCGTTGTAGAGCCTTTTGAACAAGGTAAAGGCAGTCTAAAAAATTATGAAAAACAATAAATATTTATATAAATATTGAAAAATGTGTATAATATAAAAACATAATAAAACATATGAATAAAAAATAAAAATCTAAGTAAATATTATATCTAAATAGCTATTTGAACTTGATAATAAAAAATAGCTAAGTTACTAGCATAAACTTGATGGACGGTTCGAGCATAAGCTCACATACACACACACACACATACAAACACACACACACATACAAACACACACACACATATGTATATGTTTGCAACAGACAAGAGTGATGAACGAAATCCAACAAGAGAAAACAAAACAATGTGAACTGAGGAACGAATAGGAGACAACCAAGGAAAAAATATATAATGAAAACTATATAAACAGCAAAAGATCTGAAAGGACAATATCACGTGGAAAACAAACAGGATATAAGATAGGCGGAAAGGAAATTGCGGGAAAAAAATTGAAAAAAACTATTGCAGGATATAAACCGAAAATATAATTTGAAACAAATAATTTGATTAAATGGATGATAAGTGGTGAAAACCCCACTTTCTAATGTTATATTGTTGGTCATAAAAATACCCAAAAACAACTCTATATTGAATTCACCAACACCGGTAAAAATTTATACACGAAAATATTCCAACAACATCTAGGAACAAAGCTGTCACTCGGAACCTAGCGCAAATGCTACATAACAAAGGTTAAAGGCAAGCTCAAGTGACAGCTGCTACACGGGAAGAAGTCGAAGCTTATGAACACACACACAGGTGTGTCCCGTGCAGCTCGCTGTCACCGCAGAACCAAACCTCTCCACGCTATGGTGCCACAAGAACAAAAGACGTATTAGAGAGGACCACCTCCCCAGAATGCATGACACAACACATGACTGATATCTGGTACCATCATTTACTGCTGGGTGGACAGGGACTGTTGGATTATAGAATTCGCCCAATGAAATTCTCCTCCGCCGGGATTCGAACCACGGACCTCCCGCTTTAAAGGCGGGTGTGCTAACTACTACACCACGCAGTCCCACAAACCTACGATATCCGTTGCCAGAAAACGTAGCGGGTACAATAGTGATGAACAAACTACTTTTCAAACCAAGGGGTCGCGCATAATACTTCTTCCCCTGTAGCGAGCACCAAACTACAGTTTTATTAAGAATTCGTTCGTTTTTCACAAGTTGTTACAATACAACACTACATTTAAAATATAAAATAATAAATAAATATACATGATATAATATAGCACGACATCTTCACGACCTACCATCTTCGGCTCTGATGGCGTCAATGGTGTGATCAAGGGCGGGCGCCGTCCAGGAGTACACCTGATACGGTGTGGCTACACGTTCGAACGGATGCCGCGTGGTGCGTCGCTTTTGTAGCGCGCAAAAGTTGCGCTTGAAACCGGCCGAGATTTGAGCCAGCAGGTCGACCAGCGCGTGACAAAGATAATTGGGCGAAGCGGGTTTGGGACTGAACTGTTCGTCAGTCGATCTGACACAACAGAACAGAACAATGTAAGCCAGAAATTGACGGGTTCAAGCTAAATGTCAAGCTAAATAAGTGTCCTTCCCGAACACCCATATTCACCCAAGTATTAAACTCCCTCTACGTTTGAATTGAAAAACTGGTCTTTTTTGACATAGCCAAGTACAACACCCCCTCCCCCTGAGTTTTCAGATATTTTGTTTTATGAAAATTATATTATTTCTGAAAGAAAAAAATTACATTTTATGTATTTCAATCAGAATCCACCAAATTCGTCATCATCATCATTATCATTGTCACAAAAAAAGTTTATGAAATTCTACCTGAGTTCGTATTGTGTCTGTATTCTAATTGGGGTCAGCTGTGCAAACTGGGATTTCTCACATATACTCAAGTAAAATGGTGTCCCAATTTTTGACGTTGAAATTCGGTACGAAAACATTCGGGAACACTTTGCTTGGTCGATTACGGTAGGTTAGGTCAGTTAGGTTAGATTAGTTATGGGAGATAACTGGGACGTAACACCATGCTTCCCTAATTAGTGGCTGGTCGGTGTGTATGTGTGTGTGTGTGTGGTTGATGCTAAATTTGTAAGCATTCAAGAACATTAGATTGAGAACATTTGATTTAACGAATTTCTTCCAGTCCCTCGCCTCCTGCAAAAAGGCAGCCTACAGTACATTAGAACGCTAAACCTAACCTAAAATCTATGAAAAAATATGTCTAAGAATATAAACATTTTTTTATAAATCAGCGTTTTTAATGTTCTTGAATCCTTACATATTTAGCCGAGACCGAAATTGTGTCCTCTTGTTGTTTTACTGTAGGCTTAGGGTCGTGAACGCCAAATTAGTTGAGGTTTCTATATAAAAATGCACAAATAAAATTACAAGATTATAAGTAAATAATATATTACATCGTTGGTGTAAATGGTTTTATTTATTTGTCTTTATTTCACTAGGAAGCACACGCTAATTATGTATTATCCTCGCGTACCATGAGGGTCGAAAAAAGCATATACAAGTAAATCCAGTTTTGAGGACCCCAACTAGCGCCTTATATCAATCTTTGACTGTATATATATTTTTTGTATTGTATTTATTCTCTATTCTCATAATAAATAGTTCATATTCAAATAATAAACATGAATTTATTCATATTTATTGTTGTTATTTATTGAGCAGTGTGGGCGAAGTGACATTATGCAGTGTTATCGGAAGAATTGTTTGTTATTTACTAATTATTTTCATTTCAAACTCTTTTTCTATCTATACATCTGTTTGGTTATCTTCCAGTACACATGGGGTCACCGCACACAGGGTGGTAATAGTGCACTTACAAACTCTTCCCCCATGCTACTGGATTTACCTGTGTAATTAATAATAATAATGATAATACTAGAAGTCAATAAATAGCGGGGAAGATCGAGTATACACAGTAAAAGTTTTATTTGAGCAAAATGTCGGTCTATTTTTCAAACCTTCCCCCGTAGTGTCGTTCAATTAGAAGTTGCCGCTCTATTTTTCCACTAGCTGGACGGAATTTTTTAGAAAATACGGTAAATTTTATGCATGAATAAAAAAACAGGCAACGTATGTATATTTAGTTAGCAGAAAACACAGAATACACGTTGAGTACTGGTAATTGATCACAAATTCATTAATAAAAACCAGTCAGTCAGTCTTAGCTATTGCGCAAAAGAGAAGAATTAATCAAAGTGACGTTAAATTAGAGGTGTCATTCTAATAGAGGTTCTACGATATATGCACTCTCATTTATCAACTAAATTTAGTTTTTTGTTTAGTTGATTTAGTTCTCAATTTAGTTGATTTATATTTCTTCCGTCACAGTGGCGGCGCGAAGGGGGGGCTGGAGCCCCCCAAAAATCATAATCATGGACATTACAATTTCTTACGACTGTAAATGGGGTCTTGTAATTTTGGTTCAAGTTCGAGTACTGAATCAGTGTGTCCCAGTCCCTTATTATAATATTATGTAGTCAGCGTTCGAATGTAGCTCTTCATGCTTCGTCAAGCCCCCTACACTTTTTCCTCAGCCCCCCCATAGGAAGAATCCTGGCGCCGCCCCTGTTCCGTCACCAGCTCTCCTCACAAACACTGTCTCAATGACACCAGGACTGATAACTGACTGGTTGACAAAGAAGCCCTTGGTACAGGCCGTGATGTGATAGCGTTTATCTTCTGCAGTCACCAGATACAAATACAGCAGATCTCCATGAAGACGTCTGGGACCCGGCGGTGGGTTCCAGCCAGACGTGGTCAACACCTGCACGCATCAACACAGTGCATGTGCAACCGTATTGCCAGCTTGCAATAACACGCACTCATAACTCAGCTTGCAATAAAACGCACTCAATGTGCAGACTTTATTGAATTACCGTATTTTCCGTTCATTAAGCCCATGTCTCCACTTTTCAGGCCTGAAATACTAGGTTTTTCCAGTAGTACCACCCTCCAATAAGCCCAGCTAAAATTTGAACTTTAATCCGTTAGTATTTTTTTCAATAAATCTCTGTTTGTTCTACATATACAATATGTTGAAAAAATCCGTCCTATCCTATCATTTACGTGTAAAATTTACGTTTTTCATCAAACTATTGCACATATTTGTACTTTATTAACATTAATATAATTCATACATTAATTAAACTTGTTGTTTTCGATAAATAAAACTTTGGCAGACTGATTTTTCTCTCATCCTGTGAAATAGCTCTGGCCATTAAGCTAGCCATGGAAAATATGCAGAGTAGAATTTTGTATTATAATATGGGCTTAACGGTCGGGATCTATGGTTGTGAAAAAATTCTTAACCTTTTCTTTTGGCAGCAAGCCAAAATTTATTTGCGCAAATCAAGCGATATAAAAAAAGCAGAAGCATTTCCTGCTGACGTTGGGAAGAATATATACAGGTCTACGAAAAAAGAAAAGGGCTTTGAAAATAAAGACGATTGAAAAGCGGAGTTGTATAGCAAATTTGGGAACAGACGCAAAAAGAAAAAAGTGTAATAAATCAAAGAAATAGAATAGCAAAAAATTACAATTAAACAGAAAGAGATGGCGGGAACTGAATTTTGGGAGCGATCAGTTATGAACATACATCATTATGCAACGTCTTTGCGATAATGCTTATAGCAACAATGGGGGGGGGGGCTCAGTCCCCCCAGTCTGATCTGTATAGATCAGTGGGTCTTAACCAGTGGGAAATTCCCCACTGGTGGAGAATGGAAGAGTTGTCAAGTGGGAAGCTAAAGGTCGGACAGAACAGGACAACTATGTGTGTTTTTATCAATTCAAATTCGTTTATTTTTGTTTCTAATCACCTCTAATGACACATTTACTTTGATGTAACAACTGAATTTATTGAATTTATCAGCGCTGCTGTGTGTGGAAAATGAAGAGATGTCTCATTAAGAAGTGGAGAATCAGTGAGAGAAAAAATGTTAAGAACCACTGGCGTAGATAAATGCATTAATGGCGCAGCATCTGGTATTAATGAAGTGAAGCAAAAAGTAATGGGAAACCAACGAGAGCGTTGTCTAGAACGCGGCGTAATACACACACACACACACAGTCATATTGTAAACAATCTGGGCAGTGTGTACAGTGGCATATAATAAACAAAAGACATTTTCAGTCAGGTAGAGAAATAGACGACTGGAAAACCAGAAACAATGGCTGATAATGTAGTACATATCGGACACATTCATTCAACAACATTACCCGTATCGTCCGCGTTCATCGGAAATGCGCCATCAAGTGTTGTAAAAAAACAAAAAATACGTATATTTTAAATTATACAGTAGCCGTCAACAGTTTGGACGCCAAACACCAGAAAAACACAAGAGCTTTTCGAAATACAAACCGACCTCTAATGATGAAGTTCAAACAATACTTCACCTGAGAATTTCAAGTATCCTGGTTGGAAAGAAAACATTGAGTTCGCCGTCAGTTATGCAAAAATATGAATGACCAATATGAGTGGTGTGTTGAGGGGCACCGTTGCCTTACGTACGATATTGAAATTTATCACAAAGCAGCGCATAAAAGAAGCGTAAGTCCCCAGGAGACCGAGGGGCTGCTCGTAACTGCGTTTTCCCCAAGTCGTACCTCTATTATAAATATGCTTTATTTTAATGGGATCCTTCGGGGGTTCATAAGTCCTTACAACGGCTCTGGAAAAGATAGCACGTGTGTACGGCAATAACATTTTTGTAGTGGATGACACGTACAAACAGACATGCAAATAGAAAGACTAAAAGACGCCATTTCTAGGACGGTTTCGTGTTAGACTTCAACACGCCGAATTCGGCCATTTTGCTGGAAATATTTTCATGACAAGACAAAGTGCATGTTAAATATACAACCAGGTCATGCAATATACCACGTGGTAGCTATAAAGCAGTGGTTCTCAACCTTATTGAAGCTACTGAAGCCCAAAAATTCCATACATGCCTATTCATAGAACCCTTCGTGTTTGAAGTATTATTATAAGAAAATCACAAATCACGTACGATCAAGACAGTCACACAAGTAGGCTACTACTGAGTGGACCGAGTTGCTTGCAGCACAGATATCAAGACCAAGAGATGTGGCGTGTGATTTACTGCAGCCAATGATGACTAAAACAGAGCTTGACATCACGAATCATATGCGAGTGGGTGAACCGAACCACCGAACCCCTGGGGTTTGATCGGGGTTTGAGTACCAATCCCTTGCCGCACAATCAACACTGGATCTGTCAGGACTCACCTTGAGACACTGCAGATTCTTGTGCTCCTTGGTGTGAGGATGAAGAGGTAGAATGGGACGTTCCTTACATCCGGGCATGATGTACTCCGGCGGGGTACAATCCACCGACTCTGGACGTCCTTTCTTCTTATCTGTAACATCGTCATCACCAAGATGACGACAATATCCTCCAGGACAAAGTAGGATAGCTATATACCTTAGCTGTTTATACCGTAGGTCCCAGTCATTAAGCCAACCTGACCATTAAGCCCATGCCTCCACTTTTCAGATCTGAAATACTAGGTTTTTTAGTAGTAATACGGTCAAATAAGCTCAGCCAAAATTAGAACTTTTCTCCGGTAGTATTTGCCAAATGCCACGTTTGTTCTACATATACAGTATATTGGATAAAAATCCGTGTTTTACTATCATTTACGTGTTAAATAACGTTTACAAGCTGAGCGACAAGGCAAGGTAAAAAAGCGTACCAATAGCGTCTCCGCTCGTCACCGAGTTGAGAAAGGAGAGCGAGGCGAAATCGACGCCGTTGTACGCATCAAGCGTCTCGAGCGACTTGAGTAGGTCGCGCACATGACGCACGTGAATGCGAGCCTCGCGCACCGTGTATGGCTCTTCGACCACCTGAGCGATACAAGGCGAGTGTGGGCACCAACATCGTTTAAAGGTTAAATGCTAAAGGCAACCTCAAGTGACAGTTGCTACACGGGAAGAAGTCGAAGCTTATGCACATACACACAGGTGTGTCCCGTGCAGCTCGCAGCCTACTTACAAGTATCAATTATACAATTACAGCTAAAAGTACCTGGAATAAATTGTCATACTGTGTTTTATGGGGAAATTCCCTGTTTTCCATGATTTAGCAATTATACATACCCAAAAAAAACCTTAAGTTCCCTGTTATCCCACTATTGTATTGCCTTCATCATATGAGTTGTGTATGCTGTTAGTGACCCTAGCAAAAATGAATAAACATTCAACATACACACACACACAATAGAATTATGTGTTTGAAAGCCCTGAAATGCGCGTGAATATGTCCAATCCCACAACACTCACTCTGATAACTGAACCGTCTTTCAGTCCGTCGATGGCCTTCAGTTCGGCAAAGTTGTCCAGCGAGTTGCCGTCCAGCTGCAGCGAGAAACAGGTGCGATGACAGGTGTCCTCTCGGTCCATCAGTAGCTGGTGTATCTCCTGCACCAGCTCCATACTAGATACCTGAATGTCGAACGGCTCAACGCCCGGTACATAAACCTGACCCACACACACACACACACACACATTCACCGGTCTAGGCTAAATGTGTAACGATTCAAGAACATTAAAAACGCTAATTTATAAAAAACGCTCCTATATTTTTCATAGATTTTAGGTTAGGTTAGGTTTAGCGTTCTAATGTAATGTAGGCTGCCTTTGCAGGAGGCGAGGGACTGGAAGAAATTCGTTAGATCAAATTTTCTCAATCTAATGTTCTTGAATGCTTACAAATTTAGCATCAACCACACACACACATACACTGACCAGCCACTAATTAGGGAAGCATGGTGTTACGTACCAGTTATCTCCCATAACTAATCTAACCTACCGTAATCGTCCAAGCAAAGTGTTCCCGAATGTTTTCGTACTGAATTTCAACGTCAAAAATTGTGACACCATTTTACTTGAGTATATGTGAGAAATCCCAGTTTGCACAGCTGACCCCAATTGTAATACAGACACAATACGAATTCCGGTAGAATTTCATAAACTTTTTGGGTGACAATGATAATGATGATGATGACGAATTTGGTGGATTCTGATTGAAATACATAAAATGTAATTTTTTTCTTTCAGAAATAATATAATTTTCATAAAACAAAATATCTGAAAACTCAGGGGGGATGTTATACTTGGCTATGTCAAAAAGACCAATTTTTCAATTCAAACGTAGAGGGAGTTTAATACTTGGGTGAATACGGGTGTTCGGGAAGTATAATGTCACGTTCCAGATACATTTGGTGCCGCGTAAATCTCGGTAGTCTTTCCCTTTCTAGGCGAGATAAGGCTAGGTTAGGTTAGGTTAGGTCAGTTTGGAAAGATAAAGTTTGCAGCGTCAACGTTGGAAGCAATCATGGGCGTAAATCCTGGGAGGTATGGGGGGTATATATACCCCCCGACAAATTGGCTGGGGGGTATGAATATGCTATTATACTCCCCGAGAATTCTGCTGAGTTCCGTTCATTGGGTATATCATCATCAAAATCAGCATAGAAGGCAAATGACAATAGACCAAAAATGTAAAAAAATATAAATAGGTGAATAATTATATTACGCAATACACTTTTCATTGAGGTATATGTGTGTTGTAATTGAATAGGCTGAAAATAGTTGAGGGTCTCATGTAATTGACCAACTGAGTCAACTTTGAACACTAATGCATGATGGCTGTCATCCCCCCGAGCCTCGACACAAATCTACGCCGATAGTGGTAATCATGACAACACAACAGCCAAAGAGAAGAATGTTTTAACAGCGAATAATACTGGACTTCTCAAACTAAATACGCAATGTTGAATATAAATTACACTGGACTGGATTTAAAAGCACCATTTTCAAGTGTTATTGCAAGTATGGAATTTGTTCAGCACACAAATATGACATCATTTATTTTCTCCCCAAAAGCACCATGTAAAAATGTATACAACATATGAAAAACAGGTAGGGAATTTGAAAAACATGTAAAAACATGCTGATAAATCTGAGAAAAACATGTGAAAACATGTGAAAAAACACTTTGTGAATATAACATTAAAATTCCAGCCCAATTCATAACTGATTTTACACTGCGCGTGAGTTCTGTGTGTGTGTGTGTGTGTGTGTGTGCGTTTGTGTGTGTGTGTGCAGCGCCCTAGAGACCCTCTAGGTGTAGGGCGCTATATAAATATCTACCTAATGTAATGTAAAATGTGTGTGTGTGTGTGTGTGTGTGTGTGTGTGTCTGTGTGTGTGTGTGAAACAGTGCACGACGGTTGCAAATTCGATTGCATGCAGGAATGTTTGTTGAAGGTAGAAGGCGAGAATGTGTGAAATGAACAGGATCAAATGGCATACACACTGACTGTGAATGACATACACACACACACTGACACACACTGACACACTAACACACACACTGTCACACATACACACACACACTGACACTGACGCACACACACACTGACACCAGCACACACACACACACACACTAACACACACACACACACTATAACACTAACACACACACACACACACTATAACACTAACACACACACTGTCACACACACTGACACACATACTGATACTGACACACACACACACACACACACACACACACACACTGACACAGACACACACACACTAACATACTGACACTGACACACACACACACACACACACACTGACACATACAAATACACGGGAGGCAAGTGTGAATTTGATGGTAGCATAAACGACATGCACTTCAGAAGTAGGAACCTCAGAAGTGCATCAATCGAACACTGGTTCAGAAGTGCAGCATTCATTATAGTTTATCACTCAATTATCAGATGTGTTGTTTGTCGCGCTCACGTGTGTTAATATTTCTGTTTACAATTTCATTTGTTTCTTGATATTTGAAAATAGTTAGTTCAGTATTTTTTTGTTGCAGTTTTGAACGAATTAGGGTTTGAAATGAATGTTTCGCAAAATAAAAACACGCACAAAATGAATGTCTGTTCTGCGCCATGAATGACAACTTCTGGATTCACTTCCGAAGCACTTCCATATCACTTCAGAAGCTACCCTGTGACGAACACATCCTATGAGGCCAAATGTTCACGATTTCAGCCATGCCTAACCTCTGACGATATCCATACAATGACTAAACTTGGAATAACGATACAAATAACAGAAAGTGCCCCAACTATGAAAAAGTGAATATAACTGGATTGAAAAGTAGCTTTTGGGTAAACTAATAACTTTGTTTATGATCCTTGTATACAACTTTTATATGTTGTCTTAGTTAATTAATGAAAAGGTAACTCTATTAACGTTTGACAGTCCAAAAGATTCCAGTACACATGAGGTCACCGCACACAGGGTGATAATAGTGCACTTGCACACTCTTCCCCCATGCTACTGTATTTACCTGTGTAACTGTTAACTATTCAATAAGTGCCCGCTTTCTAGAAGCCCAAAAAGACCACACTCAATTTTTGAGTGAAGATTTCTGACAATATTCCATCGCTTTTATCGGGAAAAATTATCAATTTTCACGAATTTGAACATTGTCATTGCGACTATGCTCGAATTGTAAATGTATTTACGTGAAGAGGTGAGTTATATAGTTGTAGATCAATATATTGTTAGCTCGTTCAAAAATGTAACAAACCTTCACTGTGAAACCTGTCTCCTGAACGAAAACAATCTCGTCCTTGTCCACTTTTTCTTTGTGGCCAGTGAGAGCGGACGATGGTTCGGTTGTGTCGTGGAGTTCTTCACTGTTTTGGCCACTGGATGTGTCCTTCTCCTTGCAGTCCTCCAGCTCAGCTTTCTCTTTGCCTCCATCCTTGTCCTGAGTGGATTTGTTCTCGCCCATGGTCCGACAATGCAAAAGCTCTCAGCACAAAACTACGCTGCCGTTGCAAACACAAACAATATATATAAACATAAACAATAATAATATCATAATTACATGGTAATTATATGATAATTACATTACATAGCACTTGAATTATTCATAATTTCAAAATTAACATTACATTACATAATGTTACATAATAATTACATTATAATTACACAATTATTAGAATATTATTTATATTTATTATATATTTAATATTAAAAAGCAAAATTATACAAAACTCATGTTTAATTCTCAACCAAAAAAACAAAAATGTCGCAAAAAATCCTAATGAAAAAGCATGAAGCCGAAATCAAATTAGCTATATCTAACTTCACAAAACAAACCACCAAATCAGCATAGCCAGAAGATGATAACAAAAATAATATGTCAAAAATCAAAATGCCATCGGCAAATCATACAAACTCAACCGCGTACGAACTGTATTCCGTCTTCACATCACATCATATTACACACACTGACACACACACACACACACACACACACACACTGACACACACATCCTAAATCATCACAATGCTAACAGCATCACGCACACTAAACATTGTTGCCATGGAAACGCCACAATTAATAAGCACGCATTGTTAGTCACAAAGGCAGTGTGTATGTGTGTGTGTATATATGTGTGTGTGTGTGTGTGTGTATATATGTGTGTGTATATGTGTGTATATGTGTGTGTCTCTCTCTCTGGGTGTTTGTGTATGTGTATGAATGTGTGTGTTTGTGTGTGTATGTGTATGTGTGTATGTATGTGTGTGTGTGTGTGTGTATGCATGTGTGTATGTGTGTGTGTGTGTGAGTGTGTGTGTGTGTGTGTATGCATGTGTGTATGTGTGTGTGTATGGGTAGATTATTGTATATCCCGATTATTAAACCCATATTTTAATACAAAATTCTACTCCATAAAGAACAAGCTTCATTATAGTATGAATTATATCAATGTTTATAAGGTACAAATATGTGCAATAGTTTGATGTAAAACGTATATTAACACGTAAATGATAGTAAAGGACGGATTTTTTCAACATATTGTATATGTGGAACAAACAGAGACTTATTGAAAAAATACTACCGAAGAAAAGTTCAAATTTTAGCTGGGCTTATTGGAAGATCGTACTGATGGAAAAACCTAGTATTTCAGGCCTGAATAGTGAAGGAATGGACTAAATATATTCAGGATCTACGCCCATACATAACAGACCAAGATACCATATGCTCCATATGCCTGCTTACACAGTCAGCTCATGTTGCAGTGAATCACAATTGTGCAACGAAGTTGCAAAGTTGCACAGAGCGAGCATTCTAAAAAATGCAAATCAAAATGGAGAAAATTCAAATAAAACCGCGGTTGTAATCGAACGTGTTCTCGGAATTATTCAGTTGTGAAAATATACACAATACACAGTTACACGTTGTACCATACAGACACGCCATCCTTTTTAGCTTTTTAGCTATCCTTTTTAGGAGTCCCTAGAACAGAAGCTACAAGACTACCAGTGGTTCCCAACCTGTGGTACCTCGCGTATACCACTAGTGGTACGCTAAAAACTTTCGGTTTAATAAACAATAACACCAGGGCATGATTTCTGATGTGTTGTGAGCAAAGTAATGTCGCTCATTGACCAGCTGGTGGAGAAGAAGCAGATACACTACTCTCATTGAGTTGTTTTATTCACAGTTGATTTGTGTGTGTTCCACTTGTGTACACTTATATGTAAATAAAGTTATATCTGATCGAACAGAGTTCGTCTGGAACCAGGTGGTACGCGGTGACTGTAAGGAAACCGCCAAGTGGTACTCGATCACAAATAATGGTATTAATAGTATACAAATAAATACAGGAAATACAAACTTAGCATAATAAGATGCTAATATCATATAATACAAGATGATAAAATATTTATACATAATGAATACAAAACAAATATAAAATCTTTAGAAGCAAACAGTGGCGGCGCCAGGATTTTTCCGATGGGGAGGGAGGGGCTAAGGAAAAAGTTGAGGGGGCTTGGTGAAGCATGAAGAACTATACTCGAACGATGACTACATAATATAATAATAAGGGACTGGGGCACACTGATTCAGTCCTCGAACTTGAACCAGACTTACAGGACTTCATTTACAGTGGTGAGAAATTGTAATGTCCATGATTATGATTGGGGGGGGGGGGCTTAAGAGGGCTTAACCTTTTGGGGGAGGCTCTAGCCCCCATTGGCACCGCCACTGGAAGCAAACGCTCACGCAAAGCGAAAACCCCACTAATATTAGTAATATCCATAATGTCACAGTAATATAAAGGAAAAGCTAATATGATAATTTGGTTGTGCATGAACACTATCTGATGCACAATTATGGACATTTAAACCTGAACCACAACTGGAACACCACTTTGAGACCAGACTGAACACAACACTAACCTGTGTGGGGAATGGAAGAGTTGCCAAGTGGGAAGCTTAAGGTCGGACAAAACAGGACAACTATGTGTGTGTGTTTTTATCAATTCAAATTAGTTTATTTTTGTTTCCAATCACCTCTAATGACATTTACTTTGATGTAACAACTGAATTTATTGAATTTATCAGCGCTGTTGTGTGGAAAATGAAGAGATGGCTCATTAAGAAGTGGAGAATCAGTGAGAAAAAAGGTTAAGAACCACTGGTATAGATCAGGGGATTCTTAATCTTCTGATGGTTCCATATCCCCAATGGATTGTCGAATATGCTCCAATACCCCCGAATTTAATTGACTGTTCATTTAATTATCACCAATGCTATTATTTGCCAGTATGTCTTCCAGATCCACGAGTATTTCAATAGCTTGAATTTCCTGTGTACTTTAGCATACGGATTACTAGTAAACAACATAATCATTGATAATTATATCATTCATAAACCAACGATAATTTACACCAGTACCCAGAGTATCGAGTACCAGAGCCCCGACCTTTGGTTCCCATAACCCCAAGGGGTATGTAGAGGGGTACCTCAAGGGGTTCTGGTACTCCCAAGGGGTACCTCCGCACCAAAGAAGCTCTGATCTATACTTTATCTAATATCTATCTACATTTCGGCAATCTAGAAGTATTCTAGAATACGACAGAAATGTGAATTTGCATTTCTGACCTCCAACGGAAGGAATCCAACTTACTACACAAAACAACACAACACATCACATCACAGCACAGCACAATACCGAACCCAACAATAACACTGCAAATAGGAAGTGAAAGAGAACAAAAGAGAGAGAGAGAGAGAGAGACAGACACAGTGGATGGGAGAAGTCAGTTGGAAGATACACGATGCCAAACACCACATGGTAGCAGCGTGATGGGAGCGAAACGTGCCTGCTATAGGAGAATCCACACCCTAATGGCGTCCCCTACTGGCCAGATATATATATGGGGAAATCCTCCGTGGAATCAGTGGCGGCGTCAGCTTTATTCCACTGGGGGGAGGTCGGGGGAAGCATTACGAAATACACTGGAAATGTTTCTGATCAGGGTTATTTTTGGGGGGCCTCAGGAGAGGGGGCTTGGTGCATTTTTGGGGATACTTCAGCCCCTCTAAGTCTGTCCCTTGGTGCCGCCTCTACCCTAGGACAAGCTTGTCACAATCGCTTCCATCTGGTGTGACATACACGAGACAACTGTCCGTAAACGTTTCCTACATCTGAGTGTAAAAAAACTTCCAACTGCCCTTAATGAGCCATCTCTTCGTATTCCACATAACAGCGTGTTGGGTCAAGTTCTAGCAATAAATTCAGTTGGTTCCACCAGATTGAATACCGGAAAATAAACGAATTCGCACTGGTTAACAAAAACACACACACATATATACGAGTACTCGTATATTTGTCCTGTTCTGTCCGACCTTTCAATAATAATATTCCTCACTTGATAGCCACTTCAATTCCCAAAACTTGAAAACTTGTCAGCTAACAATACTGTAATAGCGAAAGCCCAGCAGATAATAGAATGACATTTTTATATTGGCAAAGCCTGACCGTAGTCTGTCCGAGCTGAGCTGAGCTTTAATCGATAATACCGCATTCTGGCACGATGCCAATGAACACAATCAGTAGCGACAACAGGAATTTTTCCGGTTGGGCTAAGGAAAAATTAATTCGGTTCCTTGGCGAAAAACTGGAGCAACTACCCAAGAAGCGTTCATGGTAAGGATTTTGGGGGAGATCCAGCCCCCCCCCCCAAAATCCTCTTCCTGGCGCCGCCAATGGACACAATACTCGGGGTTTCTCGGCCGCTAACAGAACAGATCAATCAATATAGAACCAATATCAAATAACTGGCAATCGACACAAGGACGCAAACATCATACACATACACATACACACACACAGAGACACACATAATAATACCACGTGGTCACAACACCAAGGGGTGGCAATTACAGAGTGTGAGAGCGTTGGCAAAAGAGAGAGGGTTGAAAGTTGGCACGCTGCCAAGCGCCTAGTATTTATATCGCCTAGTACAACATCGTGTATACTGACACGGTAGCGTGTGTATGTGCGTGTGTATGTGTGTATGTGTGTGTGTCTGTGTGCGTGTACATCACAACACATTCTCACACAGCTGATTCTGAGCACAGAAACGGGCGCACGTTCGGCGCAGTGTTAGTAGCCGGTTAAGCGATCAATGAGCATCGAATCGAAACACTTGTAATGATACGACAATATGACAGACAATTGTGTGCGCATCAATAAGAAATATGATAGAGGAAGTGATACACACATGTCAGACGCAAAATCAAAACAAAGTAATAAATCAATGAAACGACGCATTTGTGATTGAGCCAAGCGATGTATACGCACGATTAATTTCTATTCAAGGCAAATACAGCCAAATTATTTTAACTGCACGTTCAAAAATTAAAACAACAAAATAAACAAGCATACATACCTGTTTATACCAAAAAACGCTTACAAACAATTATTAGTAGTCAATGCGTTAAAGTAGAGCTTAATATTTGAGAATATCTCACGCAAGCTATTATAACTAAGTGAATATGATCTCTACGGTGTAAAATAACATACGTTTTATATTCACGAATGACAAGTCAATTAATGGTAAATTTATTGAATGTTAAAGAAAACTAATATTAATAATATCATGATGGAGACATAAGGAGTCAAAGAAAAGCAGCTAGCAGTAATTAACTCACTTGAAATGTTTGATAGCAGAATTGAACACGCCAAATGCACCGACACAACCTCACTCAACAAGAACAAACACGTGACTGAACGGTCGTTAAACTAATCTTTATGCCTGGGCTATTTATTTTGCTCTCAAATTGTAATTCTGTAATTTATTTATCCAAATTTTATTTTTCTGGTGTGCTATAAATAATACTATTATTGTTTATGTTGATTTGTTTTTCCTCTGTTAATATTCTGCTCAAATAAAAGTATCGCTTTAATACGCTATATGTTTTGTATATTGTCCTTCAAATCAAGTGAATATGATCTCTTCGGTCTAAAATAATGTGGAATAATTAATTATACATGATGATATATTAAATCAAGAAAAGAAAAAGAACCATGATTGTGTGCGTGCTACCATCTGTTGACAGATTTTACAACCTCTAGTCCAGAATTGTAACAACAACGACATTATATAATTGTTTCATATATATTTCATATATTTACTTATTTATTTATATATATTTTATTTGTATATTCATTTCATATATTCATTTTCTGATATGGACATTATACATTATTCATGTTGAAACGATTTTTCATATCGACACAAAATATTGAAAATTGCAATAAAATTAAAATTGCATTAGCAATTAATACATAAAATAAAGTTTTGGATGATTTTCCACACACAATACACATAAACACACATACACACACATACACATACATATGATACACACACATACACACACACACATACACACCGCCAAAACTTATTCGTTGGTCCGGGACATTACATTAGGGTGAGACAAATATATATTTAAATTTCTTTTAATTTCATATATACAGTAATCTCTCCCACTTCGCAGCTTTAAGTATCGGGTTTTCAAAAATACATTAATGATTTTATCGCAGAAATTTTATCATTTCACGAGGTTTCGCGGCCACTTGAGCTTCTTCATTTTCCTTTAATAATTATAACTTATATTTAAAAGTCGTTTTCTCGTTTTGAAATGAATAAATTAAAGAGTTAGTACAGTATACTTTATCGTCACATGTAACTTCAGGGCGTTCTCTCCACCGGCGGTAGCCTTCATCTGGACATATCAATACACTGTTAGTCTCGTCGCTAAGGCATGAATGCGCAGCGCACAGTCTATTAATATGAAAGTCCCCTAGCAGCGAGCTGGTTGATGTCAGTGATAAAAATATAATATCTTGCAAGAATGGCTCGAGACTGCTTCTCAACTATTGAATGAAATCTGGCCATACCGCTTCATTTACACTGTATGTACAGTGAATCGCCAATCAAAAGCGCTTTCCATCATTTTGCTATCGTGATGATGATTGGATAACGAATATACAGTATTGACATTGTAGCATTATTCATATGTGAGTCATACGTAGAGATGCGACCTAAAAACCATTGCTTTTTTCAAAAACCTCGACCAAAAAAAACGCGTTTTTTTTAAGTCATGCATATAATTCATATTATGGAAATTATATATTTGGGATGTTAAATGAATTATTTTTTATCTATAATTTGAAATTATTTGATATATCTATATTTTGAAATAAGACACGTAAAGATGTACAAAACATCAATTAAACTCATTTCTATGTACTAAAATCCAACATCTAATGCCAATTGGGACTAATTCTAAAAAAACATATAAAACATAAATAAATCTAAAAACATGTTTTTTTGCAAAAAACGCAACAAAAAAACGTTTTTTTTTTAATCACTAGTCATACGTGCCAATCAATAACGTCGGGGTCACCAATATTGGCTAAATCGATTATTAACACGATCAGTCGAGTGAACAATTATGTTCTTTATTGATACAAACGGTTGCTTTCATATTCAGAGCAATGGTGAATAATGCGTGTGAGCTGTAAATTTTAATGTATGACATGATTTTGCATGTCCGAACGTGTTTGTGTGTCTGTGTGTACATGTTAATCAGAGAGTAGAAAATAAAAGAGTGTAAAAAATATACATTTCAGTATTTTATATACACTTTACTATACGTGTATACCGCATGTACGAGGTCATTTACATGTACTTATATGTATAATAATTGCGAAAGTTTAGAAAGCAGTTTATGTTTTCTGATGTGTTAAAATTATGGCTCATACTCAAAAATATCTAATTTATATTTCGCGGAAATTACCATTTCACGGGTGGGTATGGAACTTAACCCCCGCGAAATAGGAGGGATTACTGTGTGTGTATATACATCAAAATGGAGTTTGATGCGGTTTATACGCTGATTACGAAGTGGATCATACTAAGTCTCTATTCGTAACCAATTTTTCAGCAAATTCATAAATAAAAAATAGAAATAGGCTAAAATTGGGCGTATATCCAATATGTACTAGAACAAATTTGTATAGATATAATTTAATGTTGCGAGAATGTTATAGGATACATATTAACATGCTGATAAATAATAAAATAAAATTGAATGTCCACGTCTAAGCAATTGTTGAGGATATCACCTTGAATTAGGGCGAAAACAGAAATATTCCACATACAAGTGTGTGAATTGACATTAGGATGGCTCGATTTATATATATTTTTTAATTTTACAATTTTCAAAGTAGAGATAGCTGCAGTTTTACAGTACACATATGTTACATACACCCAGACACACACACACACACACACACACACACACATAGATGTTGCATACACCGACAGACAGACATGTGTGTACGTGTGTATGTATGTGAGTGTATGCTTGTGTGTATGTATGTGTGCGTATGAGTGTAACTGTGTATCAAAATATATAAATATCAGTGTTATATTCAAGTCATGTCATGTAGTTTATATATATATAACAATTTTAATTCATGTTCGTTAAATAGCATCAGATCGACCTACTTTTTTGCCCCTTGTATTTTATTCTGTTGTCATACTGTGCTGTGTATTGTGGGCAAGAAACTATGAACTAACTATGAACTATGAACACACACACACACACACATACATACACACGTACATACACACTGTAGTAGCATTTAAACAGAGACTGGATATTGTGTGTGAAATACTGGTAATTTCAGGGAAGATAGGTTACTAGAGGGTTGGTTGGAGACAGGACAGTACGAGCATAGCTCATCTCCTGTGCTAAACAAATAGCTGAGTACAAATAGGTTAGTACACACACATACACATATACACACACACATATATACCGAGTATTAAGGGATATAAAGAAGTACAGTTTCCCAAGTAGGTGTATAGATATATGGAACCGTCTGGGTAAAGAATTAGTTCAATCAAACAGTATAGCACAGTTCAAGCATAGGTTAGATAAATGTGGGTATGGAGACAGGACAACCTGAGCCCTGCTCATTTCCTGTAAACTACAACTGTGAGTACAACTGTGAGTACAACTGTGAGTACAATTGTGAGTACAACTGTGAGTACAACTGTGAGTACAACTGTGAGTACAACTGTGAGTACAACTGTGAGTACAACTGTGAGTACAACTGTGAGTACAACTGTGAGTACAACTGTGAGTACAACTGTGAGTACAACTGTGAGTACAACTGTGAGTACAACTGTGAGTACAACTGTGAGTACAACTGTGAGTACAACTGTGAGTACAACTGTGAGTACAACTGTGAGTACAACTGTGAGTACAACTGTGAGTACAACTGTGAGTACAACTGTGAGTACAACTGTGAGTACAACTGTGAGTACAACTGTGAGTACAACTGTGAGTACAACTGTGAGTACAACTGTGAGTACAACTGTGAGTACAACTGTGAGTACAACTGTGAGTACAACTGTGAGTACAACTGTGAGTACAACTGTGAGTACAACTGTGAGTACAACTGTGAGTACAACTGTGAGTACAACTGTGAGTACAACTGTGAGTACAACTGTGAGTACAACTGTGAGTACAACTGTGAGTACAACTGTGAGTACAACTGTGAGTACAACTGTGAGTACAACTGTGAGTACAACTGTGAGTACAACTGTGAGTACAACTGTGAGTACAATTGTGAGTACAGCTGTGAGTACAACTGTGAGTACAACTGTGAGTACAGCTGTGAGTACAACTGTGAGTACAACTGTGAGTACACGTATGACCGATCCATAGTGAAACACAGATCATATATAGAGCAATATATAGATCAATCTCCAAATTTGACACAACAGGAGTTTTTATTAATGTAATTTTCTATATATTATTAATTACACAGGTAAATCCAGTAGTATGGGGGACGAGTGTGCAAGTGCACTATTACCACCCTGTGTGCGGTGACCCCATGTGTACTGGAAGCTAACCAAACAGATGTATAGAGATAAAAAGAGAGTTAAGCGAGAAAATTAAAATCATTGAGGTTTAGGCAAAAATAAGCGTTATTAATTGTTTTTCAAGATATTATTTGTTTGAATTTGAAAAATTGAAAGAAAAAATCAAGAAATTGAAAACTATTTTTGTTTTTTTTCAATATTATCGCCTTTTGGTGAGAAAAGAACACACAAAAAACTGGAAAAGAAAAAAATAGACAAGAAACACACCAGCGGCCAACACACTAGCGACAAACACTCACATTTTCAACCGCCATTGCACAGATCCTATGTTTACGTCACTGGCGGTTCCAGAGGGGGGGCTCAGGGGGGATCAACCCCCCTTTCCTTCATCTTCCATAAAAATGTCTCCATCAACTCCTCATAACCAAGAGGTTCACTAAAAGAAATCGAGAAAATTATCTTCGGGTAGATTTTTTTATATAAACATTTTTTTCAAGTATAATTATATTTCAAAATTCAGCGTCTCGAAATTCACTTCAACCCTTGCTTACCCACCCGAAATTGCCCTCTACATACGCCACTGGTATATACGTAAATACACCATCACTATGACAATCGTTGAGTGCGTGTGAGTCTGTGTATATGCGCAAACGTCGACTGCGCAATAGCGACTAGAACAAGCATCGTCGGTTCAGTCAGTCGGCGTGTTAGTGTGTCGTGGGTCGGCTGCTGGGCTGTGTCGTGGGTCGGCTGCTGAGCTGTTTCGTGGTGGAATGGCAAGACTCCTTTTGCGGAGCGCAGTCACTTCGTGTTTGGGAACCAGCGGACGGCATCAGGGACGCGTGGAATTTGCCGGATTAGCTCGCAAATCGACGCACGCTCGCCAACTGACTCCTGCCGTAGTGGAAGAGGTGAGTCACGGGCGTTTGGAGGGCTCGAGGATCGATGAACTCGATCTGACATTTTCGGATACCAGCAGCGCCTTCCAGAGCAAAACGACATGGGAGGTTCTGCGCGGGTACCTGGTTTTCACGCTGTGTACCTCGCGGTTCCTGGTCAGAAACAATGCCAAGGTATGTACACACACACACACACACACACACACACACACACACACACACACACACACACACACACACACACACACACACACACACACACACACACACACACACACACACACACACATGCAAGACTTGCAGAGCTCATTTATATGGTCCATAGCTTTTTTCTCACTGATTCCCCACTTCTTCTTAATGAGCGATATCTTCATTTTCCACACACAACACAGCGCTGATAAATTCAATAAATTCAGTTGTTACATCATATTAAATGCCATTAGAGGTGATTAGAAACAATAAATAATAATAAACGATATTTGAATTGATAAAAACACACACATAGTTGTCCTGTTCTATCCGACCTTTAGCTTCCCACTTGGCAACTCTTCCATTCCTCACCAGTGGAGAATTATCCCCACACAGGTTATAAACCACTGATATAGGCAAAACAGTTCAATATCCTACGGTTATTCAATATCCTAGGTTGAAAAGAGTTTGTGAGCATTCATTACAGAGGATGAGAGCAGCGCTTACATTTCTCTAGATTATTAAGTTAGGCTGTTTTGCAGCCTAGAAACTGCTCTACTTCACGAAGTTTAATAAATAATAAATATACTTTCTTCATCTACAGGTATTTATTATTCCGTAAAACCATGTGATTTTATTTTTTGTGTAAAAAAAACAATTAAGATCGGCAAGGCAAATCGGAACAGATTGTTTTTGGCGAAATTTAATGTTTTTTTCTTAAACAACACGATTTATACAAATCAATTTATAAAACGCCTTTTTTGTTGTTTGCACGAAATAAAGTAAAAAAACTCAGTACACAATTATTTGAAGAGCGTTGATATAGAAATGTGTCGTGTACGAACAATGCGAACACGTGTGCATCGTTACGTAATGCGTTGAACGAGATATTACCGGCTTTCGGTCGGTTTATTCGTCGGTTCTAGCCGGAAAAATCCGGCTAGAACCGAATTGGCGAGACGAACATTAGCTTTCTGGAAAGACTTGGCCCACACTTGCAAAAGCTCATTCAACGCCTGTGAATTTGGTCACGTGATTTCATTTGTGAAAAAGTGCATGTATATTCTCATATATTTGTGTGCGTCACGTGAATCAAATTCCAACTGACAATCATGCGTCTCAATTCTTTCTTCTCACCAGAGGCGGCACCAAGGGGGGACTTGGAGGGGCTACCCTCCCCAAATATGCCAAGCCCGCCCTTTTCAAGAGCTCTCCTCAAAAAATTTATTATTATGAACATTTCGAATGTAGTTCCTTATGTTTCGCCAAGCCCCCATATATTTTTCCTTAGCCCCTTCCCCCAATGGAGAAATCCTGGTGACGCCACTGCTTGTCACACACACTCACACACGTTTTTCTACGAATATATAGAACAGTCATCGAAGAAGAATGACGAAAAAGATATACGAATAGACAAACAAGGAGTTACGCAGAAAGCTTGTGTCTCAACCTTTCGCAATATCAGAGAGAAATATGAGGATGAAATATCTTCGTTCACAAACCACTGGCGGATCCAGAAGGGGGTTAGAGAACTAAGTCCGCCCCAAAAATATTTCCATCAACTCCTCATAACCAGGAGGCTCACTTAAAGTTGTCAATAAAAATATCTTTCTGTAGAATTTATTGATATAAACATTATCGCAAAGCATATGCGCACATTAATATGTGTGCGTGTAAATGTTTGTATATATAATTGAAAAATGTCCCAAATCATGACCTTCACACGCTACCTAGTCACTCATATACATAATTCAGCCCCCCAAAAATTGCACTCTGGATCATCCACTGGGTCAAACGAACAACAATATGAGAAAACAAAGACAACTAAAGTGTATCCCGGATATAAGAGAGATGTCGGCAGTGGAGAAAAATGATCTTTTATATCCGTGGAAAATTACACTTATAGAAGTATAGAAAACGGGCCCGAAAAAATACTCTCTAATAACCCGGCGTAGGAGAATTTCTTTGAGGGAATTCTATAATCCAACAGTCCCTGTCCACCCAGCAGTAAATGATGGTACCAGATATCAGTCATGTGTTGTGTCATGCATTCTGGGGAGCTGGCCCTCTCTAATACGTCTTCCGTTCTTGTGGCGTCATAGCGTGGAGAGGGTTGGTTCTGTGGTGACAGCGAGCTGCACGGGACACACCTGTGTGTGTGTTCATAAGCTTCGGCTTCTTCCCGTGTAGTAGCTGTCACTTTTGGCCTTTAACCTTTAACCTTTATGTCACAGCGTTCTGCTCCAGATATTCAATTTCAAATAACTGGAATGCTTGGACGAAATATCTGTTGAATGATATCCGGTATGGGCGTAGATCGTGGTGGTATGAAGGTTGTGCATACATCCGACAAATTGACTGGGGGTAATATGCAATTATAATAATAAGCAATTATACCCCTCGAGAATTTTGCTGAGTTCATTTCATTGGTGGGTATATGGGGTCATCAAAACCAGCATAGCAAATAAGTAACAATACACAACAAGTGTGTGTGTGTATGCAAATATATGCAATATACTTTTCATTGAGGTATGTGTGTTGTAATTGACTAGGCATAAAATGGTTGAGGGTCTCATGCAATTGACCAACTGAGTCAACTTTGAACACTAATGCATGATGGCTGTCATCTCCCCTCCGAGCCTCGACACAAATCTACACCCTTGATCATGTTATGTGTGTGTGTGTGTGTGTGATCGCGTGATCGTGTGATCGTGTCAACAGTTGATGAAACTGATGAAAAGTCTGCTGGGATCCCAGATGTTCAGCTTGATCATGCGGAAGACGTTCTATGGCCAATTTGTAGCAGGTGCCGACCAGGTGAGCTATTTCTCATGTGTCCACGTGTTTCCTCTATTTATGTCAGCTGTTCTTAATCTGGAGTGACCAGGCTACGACCCCCTAAGACAGTGACTATAGTCTAGGCTAAATGTGTAAGGATTCAAGAACATCAAAAACGCTAATTTATAAAACACGCTTAAAAACGCACAAAAACGTTTCTATATTTTTCATAGATTATAGGTTAGGTTAGGTTTAGCGTTCTAATGTAATGTACTGTCTTTGCAGGAGGCGAGGGACTGGAAGAAATTCGTTAAATCAAATTTTATCAATCTAATGTTCTTGAATCCTTAGAAATTCAGCGTTAACCCAGGGGTTCCCAACCGGTGTGTCGTGAGATGTATTGAGGATGCCGCCAAAATTCACGGTAAAAATGAATATTTTTATTATAATACCATTTTTTGTAATAGCGGGATCAGTGTAAATAATATTTTCATATCTATGTATAAGGTGTTGTTACATTGATGTAAAATGTGTAAATGGCAAAAAATATAATATAAATAACGGATATTTTAAATATTTTTCCTTATAAGTGTGCCGGGAACTTATAAGTGTACGATGATTCCTGTAATTTAAATAAAATAAATATGCTTACCTATGAATTATATTTTAGAGGAGTTGTATGAATGAATATTGAATATAAAAGTGTTGTTATTACGTCGTTTGTATTCGTATATTTTCGTATACAGCTATCTTTACATATCTTTATCTTATCAGTTATAGTCATCCGGAAAAGCTCAAGAACCATTGCGTTAGGATGACCATGCATGCTCCTTTTCCGGACATATCCGCTCTTTGGAGGCTGTCCGGCATATCCGGACTCTTTTTTGTGAAATGCTTCAAATATCCGGAGTTTGTATAGTTGGCAGTAAGCAGTTGAATTCGATATGTTCCCACCAACCGCGAGATGATTTGTGTCTGAAAATTGGTCTATTGGAACATCTAGTCTATTGAAAAGGTCAAGTATTTTCATTAAAAATGTAATTTTTCAATAGAAAAAAAAACAATTTTTTTCGAATGCGCAAAAAAGTGTCGTGTTTTTTGAGATTCGGAATATGTTCACCCCGGTCAACTGTACTGTTTGAAACCAAGTCGTTTTAAATGTTGAGATAATTTTTACAAATACAAATACGTATACGCCTGTTTGAATGGATTTTTCGTTGTTTTTGATGAAGGAATGACGTTGTGTTTTGACTTCACGCAGGTAGAGATCAAACCCCTCGTAGACCGAATGAGTTCCTTCGGTGTCAAATCGATTCTGGACTACTCCGTCGAAGAAGACCTCAGCGCCGAACAAGCCAAGAACGCAGAAATGCAGTGAGTAGATAGATAGATAGATAGATAGATAGATAGATATATAGATAGATAGATAGATAGATAGATAGATAGATAGATAGATAGATAGATAGATAGATAGATAGATAGATAGATAGATAGATAGATAGATAGATAGATAGATAGATAGATAGATAGATAGATAGATAGATAGATAGATAGATAGATAGATAGATAGATAGATAGATAGATAGATAGATAGATAGATTGATAGATAGATAGATAGATAGATAGATAGATAGATAGATTGATAGATAGATAGATAGATAGATAGATAGATAGATAGATAGATAGATAGATAGATAGATAGATAGATAAATATTACGACGCATGATAAAACAAACATATTAAAGTAAAATATTCCTCTTTTTCAAGCACAGAACACTGTGAATTTATGATGATAATAAATGCAGTTTTGACCATATTTTTGTGAATTTATTATATTCTGAATGGTCATTGAAATAATTTTTCAATGTTTTCTGATTGCGGCTTCGCTGTCATATCAGTGATATGATATGATAGCGACAGCAGCAGAGCCGTTGCGAGGACTTATGGGGCCCCCCGAAGGCAACACTTGGGGCCCCATTATAAATATAGCACCAAATAATGAATATATTTATTTGACACAATCACATAATACAAGCTCAAGTGAAAACATCTGAGCAAAAAGGTAAAGGCTATACATAATAAATATGATAAATTTTAATATCATATGTGAAGCAACGGGGCCCCTCAACATTCGGGTACCCCCGGCCGGGGGTACGGGGGGCGGTTGCTACGGTTCTGGACAGCACACACAGTACGCCAAGAAAAATGCAATAACTTATCGTGCGATAATGTTTCTCAAACCCCATACCTTGTCCATAATATCCGTGGGGAACCATAGCAACATTAATCACTACCAGAAAGTATTTGATATATGTATTTTGATGTATGTATGTGCGTGTGCGTGTGTCTTTTTTTTTCTTCCTGTTGTTCAGAGGCTGCAAGCCGGACACTTCTGCAGAAAAAGGTGAGTATTTTATGCGTCAAATAATTAATAATAAATTATAAACAACATATTTTTGTTCATTAGTCAAATTTTCCACAAAATGTATTACTCTATATGGATTTTGAACTCCTGAAGATGGCTAATGTTAGCCGAACAACCTTTATTTTAACTAAAAATGCATATATATTATATATAGAACATTATGTAATGAATGATAGCATTATATAATGAGAAATATAGCATTGCAAGTCTAGGTGGCGTTGGTTTGCCTGAGGCGACTATTGTTGTGACGTCATACTTTCGTTGCTTGGCACCGTGCCAAAATGACGTGACCGACTTACTTATATAGCAGTGTAGCATAGCTGGCGGGCATATACATGTATGCGTGTATAGCGTCTACGCACTGAAAATAGGGTCATGTGCGCGCGCGCAAAAAAGTGGCAACTGGAAGTGCTCTGGAAGTGAGTTTCGTGCGTGTTTGTTGTTGTAAGCGTCGTCCACTTTCAGCGTTGGTTTTTGCACTGCGACGTATGCGGTGTGGTTTTTTGGGTCGTTTTTCACGCGGCGTCGAGAGGAAACGAGTTCAGATTTACACTGGTGTGTAAATATAAATATCTCAACATATATCCTGTCTCTTCTATGGAGCTAAGAACATTGTGCTCCTAACTAACCTAGCCTAAGTAACCTAACCTAACCCAACATGAAATGAGAAAGCGATTTGGGACTGAAGAGATAAGCTAACCTAATCGAACATAGAAAGCGACAGAGACCTTGTACCTTGGGGGAAATGTTTCTAGCTCCGTATTAAGCTAGCCTAACCTAACATAGGAAGAGAAAGACATTTGGGAGTGAAGCGGGACCAAATGTACCTGGGATACAATGCCCCTTACTCCTAACCTAACGTAATCTAACATAGATTGATAAAGACAGCCGGAACTGAAGAAAGACCGAACCTATCTGGGGTGTAACAGCATGCTCTACCATCTAGGAGCTAAAAACATCGGCCTCCACCGTTTTGTGATGGCACAGAAGCTGCCGGACTGCCAGAGGTCGACCCTCACGGTCGCTACGAAGCCCACGAGCAGTTTGCTGACAGACGCTTCCGCGTGCAAAGTGCACGCACCTATTTCTACATGAACGAAGCACAGTGCGAGCGCAACATGGAGACCTTTCTGCGCAGCATCGAAGCAGTTTCACGTGAGTCAGTCTCGGGAGGCTTAAAGATACGGCAAGGTCAAAGCTCAGAGAGGTCAGAGATCAGCAACCCAAAATGTAGAAACAGCATATCGGACCAAAAAACCAAAAAACTCACAACTGGAGCTGGAAAAAATTGAAAGTCATATATAAGCCTTATAAAAGACTTATAACAAAAATATATTTCCCTCGCCCATCTTTTTTTCATTTTCAAGCATTTTTGAAAAGGTTCCAGGGAGCCGCAAGGCAGCGCTAATTAGGACATACATCAACACTCACTGATTTTGGTCGTTTAAAATGTTTTATTTTGCGAATATTGAGAATAATTTCATAGATTTACACCCCTATTATTAACCGCAACAATCACTGGAACTTTATCACAAATATATAGTTAAACAGGTAATATCATTAATAACAATACATTTTTTCAAAGCTGATATCATAATCTGCCAAAATTATCTATTTGATTGGCTTGAGGGAAAATTAACGTTTCCGGTATTTTGAGCATTTTTTAAAAATATCTTGGAATTCCAAAGGCTAAATTCATTGAGAACATCCAACTTTCCCTTGGGGACATTTCCAACTTTGACCCTATCTCAACCATGTCACTTGCCGTTTGTGTGTGTGTGTATGTGTGTTTGTGTGTGTGTGTGTGTATGTACGTATGGTCTGGGTTAGATTCCACACAAGGCACAGGACTGGCAGCTATTAAACTAACCGCTCTGGGTCGCCCTCAACTGCTGGTAAGTTCCACAAGCCACGCCCACATTCACTAGCCACGCCCACATTCACTAGCCACGCCCACATTCACTAGCCACGCCCACATTCACTAGCCACGCCCACATTCGCTAGCCACGCCCACATTCACCAGCCACGCCCACATTCACCAGCCACGCCCACATTCACTAGCCACGCCCACATTCACTAGCCACGCCCACATTCACTAGCCACGCCCACATTCACTAGCCACGCCCACATTCACTAGCCACGCCCACATTCACTAGCTACGCCCACATTCACTAGACACGCCCACATTCACTAGCCACGCCCACATTCACCAGCCACGCCCACATTCACTAGCTACGCCCACATTCACTAGCCACGCCCACATTCACTAGCCACGCCCACATTCACTAGCCACGCCCACAATTCACCAGCCACGCCCACAATTCACCAGCCACGCCCACATTCACAAGCCACGCCCACATTCACTAGCTACGCCCACATTCACTATTTCAATTGTTCTGGGTTTTTGTTTTTATAATTATTGTGATTGAAACCAATTTTATTGAAATGAAAATTATGTACCAAGTAGTGCGTAGGGGCGGAGTGTGTGTGTATGTATGTTGTGTTATATGTCATGTATATATATGTGTGTGTTTTATTATTAGATTATTAGATTTGACATTATTAGTCGGTCGGTCTTACACAATAAAATAATTTGCATAATCTATTTCCGACTCACCTTTTGGTCGGACACCGTTCACGTTTGGCACATGAATACGAGCATTCCTCCAACGAGAGACCAAAATAAAACAGATATTAAGTGATGTAAATGAAGCTCTACCGTCAGCAGCACCGAATGATGAAAGGTTATAACTCAATCACAATGAAAGTGACAGGAATACCAGCGCGAAGCACTGGACACCACCATTAATAGATGATATTATTAGATCTAATATGTGTGTATGTGTGTTTACTGCCCAAAATCATTGCGTTTATTGACTATGTCCTGGGGGTAGTAAGCGACTATGAGCTTGATGAAACCATAAACAAGATGTTTTCACATAAAAAGCCGTTATTAAGCTAAAAAAAACAAACTATTGTTTTCACTTAAAAATATTGCCCACATATATAATTCTATAAGTTGCGCCTGAAATTAATCTATTCTGTTAATAATTGTAATTACAAAGATCACGGATTCAACATGTTATAATACACTCGATCACTGTGTTAATGTACAATATTATCGCCAGCAATATTAACAATGTAAATATAGCAACGTTCCTGATAGGTTCCTAAGTCCGCATATCAAGCAGTGGCGGCGCCAGGATTTTTCAGATGGGGGCTGAGGGGATTAAGGAAAAAGTTGTGGGGGCTTGGCGAAGCATGAAGAGCTACACTCGAACACTGACTACATACTATTTTAATAAGGGACTGGGGCACACTGATTCAGTCCTCGAACTTGTGCCAAAATGACAGGACTTCATTTACAGTGGTGAGAAATATAAATATCTATGTTTATGATTTTTGGGGGGGCTTGACATATTTTGGGGAGGCTCCAGCCCCCCCCCCCCCCCAATGTCCCCCTTGGCGCCGCCACTGACATCAAGAGCGTAGCACGGTGTTATAAATGAAATTGCGTCTGTATTGTCACGCTCAAAATGATTGAAGGAATTCAGTGTGAAGTGGAATTTTCCTAGAAAAGCATATCTGATGGGAGCAGCATGCTTTGCGTTGCATGTGAGAGAAACGTGTCCGCTGGTCACAAGTCACAGCTCAAGCAATACAACAAATCGACTGCTCACTCGAAAAACATTAAATAAAAATATACTTGCAGAATTGAATCATTGGGATTATTGCGTCTCGAAGCAAAAGTCCAAAATGTCACATGTATCTTTTTGCTTAGCTCCCCTCAGCCCCCCACCGGAGAATTCCTGGGGCCGCCACTGCACCCCTACCTTATCGCAAGGGCCCAATCAAGGTAAAATTTTGCCTCCCTTAGGGTGTCTCCCGAATGGAATGTCGCTAGATGCATGCTTATAATGTAAACAATCTATGAAATAGTCCATGAAATTCACATATTATATGAAAATTGAATAACATATTTTGGGGATTTTGACAATATATTATGGTATTTTTCGTCACATAATAAAAACATATAACACCAAAAATTTTCAAATAAAATTCCCAACTCTATTGATGACCAATGTTATTGCTTTCTGTCTATCTATCTGTCTATCTATCTATCTGTCTATCTATCTATCTATCTATCTATCTATCTATCTATCTATCTATCTTTCTATCTATCTATCTATCTATCTATCTATCTATCTATCTATCTATCTATCTATCTGTCTATCTATCTATCTATCTATCTATCTATCTATCTATTTATCTATCTATCTATTTATCTATCTATCTATCTATCTATCTATCTATCTATCTATCTATCTATCTATCTATCTGTCTATCTATCTATCTATCTATCTATCTATCTATCTATCTATCTATCTATCTATCTATCTATCTATCTATCTATCTATTTATCTATCTATCTATTTATCTATCTATCTCTTGCAGTTGCAATTGAGTCAGGTGATTATGCGCACGCGCAGCTACCTGGCCGAGCTTGCCGGCAGCGACCGTGCAACTGACGTCATCAGTCAGTCAGTATCGAAGACGACCGTTGTTGAGCAGTTGCAGAATAAGGCAGGTGTGGACACGGCCAATCCCGAGGTAGCGCAGTGGCTCGACGGTTTGACCTACGATCAGAAAGGGTGCGTTCATATTCTACTAACAATTGCTAATATATGGTCGACAAACGTTCCCGACAAAAGACAACCTTTTTCATGTCAATTTTCTCAATTTTGTCAATTATCCTTGTTATATATGATACATTTTTTACCTCCGAATAATATGCAACTGAACAAAGGATAAAGGAGCAGATGAAAATTGAATAGTCTGGACAGCAGGATGTTAATAGCGATAACAATTGAATCGTTCAAAGGAAGTCTTGGATAAATCATGATTTGGAGACGGGACAGCTCGAGCGCAAGCTCATATCCCGTAATGCACAAATAGGTGAACACACATAGATGAACACACACACACACACACACACACACACACACACACACACACACACACACACACACACACACACACACACAATACAGTTTTCCATTCAGGCGAATTGACCATTTGGAATAAATTACACAAGACTATCGTAGAGGCCAAAACTATAGGAGAGTTCAAACACAAATTGGATACTCAGTGGGAAAGAGACAGGACAGTCCGAGCGTAAGCTCATTTCCTCTACCACAACTAGGTAAGCACAACTAGGTAAGCATACACACACACACTCTCTGATGCTCTGACACTCTCTTGTGATACAGTCTCATCCACTTGTTCTCGTGGTCTGGACTGATCGACACCAATAAACTACTCGGAGAATTGTTCCAAGTTCCGAGTCTTTCCACTGGCGAGATGCAGCCTCTGCTGACATCTTTGAGTCGTGACGAGGAGGAGATGTTCAAGAACATGATGCGCAGACTGCATCACATCTTCTCGGTGAGTCCTCTAGTTCCGCGTTTGCCAACATGGGTCATATGGTCCCCTTGTTGGACTTCGTGGTGTAGTGGTAGAACACCTGCCTCACAAGCGAGAAGTCCGTTGTTCGAAGCACAGCGGAGGAGAGCTTCTTTGGGCGAATTCTATAATCCCACAGCCCCTGTCCACCCAGCAGTAAATGATGGTACCAGATATCAGTCATGGGTTGTGCCATGCATTCTGGGGAGGTGGTCCTCTCTAATACGGATATTCTTGAGGAGCCATAGGACCAAATTGAAAAATTGAGGGGCCATAATGTCTTCTCACGAGCAATGAAAGATACATGTTGAAACAATTTGGCGGATAATTCTGGAGAAGTAGCGTCGCGACGATCCATGTGTATATGGGGCCACAAGCACTTCTAGGAGTCCAAGAGCTGCTTCCGGGTGTATAAGGGTTGTTTCTGGGGGAGGCACAAGGTCTCGCGTTGTGTTGAAGGGAGCCATGACAAGAAAAACATTGAGAAACATTGGTCTATACCAGTGGCTCTTGACATGAGTGCAAACCCCAGGGGTTCGGTGAGGCAGTTTAAGGAGTTCTGTGGTTCGGTTCACCCACTCGCGTATGATTCGTGACGTCAAGCTCTGTTTTGGCCATCATTGGCTGCAGTCAATCACACGCCACATCTCTTGGCCTTGATATCTGTGCTACAAGCAACTCGAAACAAAATATAAATCAAAATATTTGACAGAAAACACCAATAATAGCTTGTGACGGTTGTATACACAGTGTATTTGTCTGTGTATGTGTATTGTGTTGCGTATACATATTGTATATATATATATACACTACATTTTGTTTGTTATTTATCTGCTAGAGCAAAATGTCTTGAAGTACAGTTGTTGTGCAATATTCAACGTGTTTGTTTGGACCAAGGCAAAAGGATGGAGGCTGGGCTTTTGAAACACTCACAAGATGAGCTATGCATGTGTGTGTGTGTTAAGTGTTTGTTCAAATTATCAGCGCTTTCAGAGTGTAAACATCATCAGTCCTACACTGTTACGTGTTGTGTAATTTGGGTCATCCACCCTCGTCTACAGAGGCGGCGCTAGAGAGGGGATTTGATGGGGCTTCCTATGAGCCCCCAACCCCAAAAAATCATGAACATTTCGAGGGTAGTTAAAACTCATGTTTCGCCAAACTTCCGCATATTTTTGCTTAGCCCCCCTCACGGGAAAATCCTAGCGTCGCCACTGCTCAGTTGACAAAAAGAAAGAAGCATTTACACTGAATCTATGAGTTGCATCTATCTAATCTTAAACAGGACAATGACCTAGCACTATTTGTGTACACATCCGCTCTCAGTATTGCAATTCACACTACCAACACAGACACATACACACACACACACACACACACACACACACACACACACACACACACACACACACACACACACACACACACACACAATGTTGAAATAACCATATTGGACCAAAAAACAAAAAATAAATATGTCAGGAGCCGCGAAAAATTAAGTTTTAGATAAGCCGTATATAAGCCTTATATGAGCCTTACAAAAACGTTATATCAAAAATATAATTCCCACACATATCTCAAACAATATTTCCATTTTCAAACATTTTTGAACAAGCTACAGGAAGCCACTAAGCAGCGCTCAAGAGCCGCGGTATAAACACTGCGGGAGAAATGTCGTATTTTATTTATTTATTTATTATAAATATTTATTGCTTGCGTTTGAAAATACTTTGGTTTGACTTATTACAATTTGCAATTGAAATTTATTTTCTTATTATTACAACTTGATGTATATTAATTAAATTTTATGTATTTGATGTAAGTTTATGCCCCCCAGCGAGGAGTATGGGGTATACTCCCGCTTAAGAACCGCTGTTCTAAAGTCCCATGTTGATTGGTGGATGTACAGCATGCGCAAGATAGTGACGTGCGTGTGATGGTGGACGCTGAACAAACATACTTTCAGCCAGCAATCTCACGACTCACCATGGAAATGATGAGAAAATACAACCGAGAAAAGGTGAAGCACACACACACACACACACATAGACATACATACACATACACACACACACACAGAGATAATTATTCAGACACAAAAACACACCCAGTAATACACAAACACCCATTATTTCACACAAACACACAGTAATACAGAAACACAAACACATAAACATAAGCATAAACGTAAACACAAACACACTTAAACACACGTAGAAACACAACACACACACACACGAAGGGAACTCAATATTGTCCTTTTGCTGAGCTATGAGCTAAATATATCATTGCATGTATAGTGTACATTAGTCACCAACTCATCCAACATTGACGCATGCATACATCACTCATGTACATCACGTTTATAACTGAGTTGATTTTTTGCGAACTATTTTTGAAATGATGATGATCTTGCTGTATTTCTCGTCGCTGTTCTGGAAAATGAAGAGTTGATTCATTAACAAGTCAGATATCGAATCGGAGAGGAAAAGGTTACAGACCATCAGGTTTAAATCAGGCACAGGCAACCTCCGGACCGCGAAGGATCAGCTTAGTCCGGCCCGCCACCCTACTATGCTTTATTATTGCAATCCGGCCCGCAGACTTCCCACTAAAAGTAGACAAGAAATTCCAATAAATCTTAAGTCTTCCAAAAATATATATATTATTCAACTACTTTTACATTTAATTGTTATTAATATGATCATTATTATATTTAGTAATAGTAGCTGTAGTTGTTGTAATCGTAACAGTTGTATTGTGAAAATAAAACTTATCAAAACAAATGTTCTTTGTTTTGTTTTTACTCCTTTACCAAGTCGCTTCGGTCCGCGACCTCCTTCCAAGAGTCTCGTCTGGCGATCACTCTGAAAAGGTTGCCCGCCCCTGGTTTAAACCGTACCAAGGGCGTGCAATAAGTAATCTCCCTGACCCACTTCCCATAGCAATAAATAAACAAAACTGGGCACATTTATCAGTATTTCTCTTTATACAGAAATGTAGATATCACCCAGAATTATGCATTTGTGCCATTATATAAAGCAGTTTTGGACGCCGTTTTTGTAGAACACCCCAGGTTAGTCTTCCAGCCACTTGGGAACTTAAGAAATTGAGGCTTCATCATCTGGGAAACGTTTTTCTTTGGTGTGTCAGGCTGCACAGCAGAAGCTAGCAAAATATAGCTGCCTTCAGTTCATTGGGCATACATACACATACACACAAAATATGTTGCTGTTGTTATGTGGCATATGTTGCTGATTATATCTTAGATAGCTGTAGTTTGCTCTTCGGTGTGTCCTTAACGTAGGATTTCAACTTGTCCTTTCAAGTACAAAACCTGGATCTCTGCGCAACACTTAACAGGCTCCATTTCACACCTGACTCAGTTCAAACGCCTCTAACTGAAAACAACACAATTAGTCTAGAGCTGTTATTTCTTGCATAACCCATTGATATATAAATTATTGTACATGCAACATTTCATCTAGGTCAGACTTAGGTTACTTATTGAACGTCCCTCGTATTCATGGTACCAGTGGTCTGGAGTTGTCTCCCATACCGAAGTGAAACAATTGGGCTGGCGTTTCTCGGGAACAATGCCATTACGCCGCAGGTACGTTTCGTCTCGCTTCTGTCCCGGATGTTTTTCTCTTTCTAAGTTAGTTTAGGCAAGGTTTGGTTAGTCAGGAACAAGAAAGAGATCCGGGACTTAAGTAGGACCAAACGTACCTGCGGCGTAATGTCCCTAGCTCCGCTTTTTCGAAAGTGGATCCCTCGTTTTTATTTCGGGATTCGTGCAGGCGCAGTCTACCATTTGTTGTCCTAGCCGTAATTGGGAGGATCCGAGCCATCAAATCAAATTCGAGTTGAATGAAACGTCTTGATAAAGGTTGTCCTGGTGTTCAGGCGATTGTGTTCAACACATACCAGTGCTACCTGAAGGACGCCTTCCACGATCTAACTGTCGACCTCAACCAGGCCGAGAGACAGAAGTTCTTCTTCGGAGCCAAGCTGGTGCGAGGAGCCTACATGGAACAGGTGAGACACTACAAGAAGTGGATTCTGTAATTGCCAGCGATGATGAACAGCAAATGCATCAGTTCTCCGGTGGCCGTGGGTGTTTTTTCTCTTGTACAGTCAGCTGTGTGCACGTGTGTGGTCGCGCGCGTGTGTGTTTGTTGTTGAGAGGTGTTGAGAGCGTGGGACAATAGTCAAATTCAGTCATTTCTCAGTTGCCGTGCGGAATGGCCTCGCGCAAGTGGAGCACGTTAGATTCGGCGGACGTGTTTCCGTGTTCGGACAGTGAATGACTCCGCGACTCACGCATCGCCTCCTGGTGGTGTCCAGTGCTTGGCGCTGCTACTCCTGTCACTTTCATTGTGATTGAGTTATAACCTTTCATCAGTCGGTGCTCCTGACATTAGAGCTTCATTGACATCACTTAATATCTGTTGTATTTTGGTCTCACGTTGGAGGAAGGCTCGTATTCATGTGCCAAACGTGAACGGTGTCCGACCAAAAGGTGAATCAGAAATTGATTATGCAAATTGTTTTATTGTATAAGACTGACTGATTCGGGGGGTTGCCACACTGAAATTGACATTGACACTGACAACTGGGTCACTGACATTGACAACATCAACAACAACAACAACAACAACATATATTTAATATAGCGCTCAATTTGAAACTAAGGCGTGAAAAGTAACAAGGACACTTGGGCATACACAACAAATCAGAAGAAGAAATCACACACATGAGCTAATATAACGCCTAGAAATTAATTTGGCTTTGCGAATTTTCGCAAAAAATATTGATCAATGTTCAGAGGAGAATGCTGAGAAAATGCTGGCAGTTTTTGGTAGCGATTTATGTGCTACTTTCCACACATTTTTGCTTGCTGACTTTCCAAGCTACTCAGATTCATTCCGAGCACCGGTCGTCATATAGGAAAACACTTACGTGTCGTTGTATTGCTCTAGGAACGGGCCCGAGCATCGACCCTTGGCTACGAGGACCCGATCAATCCGTCGTTTGAGGCCACTTCTAGTATGTACGAACGTTGTCTGTCCGAGTCGCTGCGAAGAGTTCAGGAGTACAGACAGTACGGGGTGCCGAAGAAGTTGGCTATCATGGTGGCAAGTCATAACGAGGACTCCGTCAGGTTCACCGTGAATCGGTCAGTGCGGACACACACATAAAATCGGCTACACGAAACTACACGCCAAGACTCCATTCATTGTTAGTTGTGATTTATTAAGCTGTCTTTCCACATCTTCTCTGATTTGTGGAGTTTCGGGTGTTATTGGCGACTTACGATGACATTTACATATTGGTTGATTTTTTAATATAATTTATTTATTCATTTTTTGCTCATTTACGTTGTACGTTTCTATATTAACTTAATCGGTTTGTTGAACGATCGTATATGTAATTTTATTTAGCTTTTTGATTTG
The DNA here is from genome assembly GCA_916048095.2 of Sacculina carcini. NCBI lineage: Eukaryota > Metazoa > Arthropoda > Thecostraca > Sacculinidae > Sacculina > Sacculina carcini. The sequence continues at coordinate 2,038,479 of OU696597.1, read as the reverse complement.
CTAATTTCATTTTATTCCTCGTTTATATCTTTTGCTTTTTTCTTCATTTGCTTTCATTTTCCTGACTAAAACATTGGAAAAATATGGAGCACAGTAGTATGGCAAGAGTGCAGGCACATTTACCACCCTGCGGTGGTTGTTGAGTTTGAAAAGTAAAGGCATTACTCTTGAAGATGAAGGATAATGAAGAAAGATACAGAAGAAATAATCAACGGGTCTTCAGTCTTCACTGCTTGTCCGTTTCATCCAGTCGGAGTTGATATATATTATTTATGACGTGTTTGCAGGATGAAGGAGTTGAACATTCTTCCTTCAGACAAAGTTGTGTGCTTCGCTCAGCTACTCGGCATGTGCGATAATATCTCTTTTCCTCTTGGTAAGAATTACACTCTGTGAAGTCAGTTTCTACATCATACATAACGAATAAATACTTTGTTTTTATTGAAGTAATCGCATCACGAAAGGAACACTGAAACAAGAGTAAAAGTTGGTTTAGCTCAATTTTCTTGCCGCATGTACCCATACATTTTACGCAACAAGGCGCGGAAAGTTATCTACACAGTTCAAGTTATAAGCTAGATGAGATGATGAATGGACTTGTGGTCGTACTGAGTCATGCCAAGTATGACAACTACGTGTTGTACAGCGCATTAAAAGGCAGCACAAAAAGTAGAACACAAATTGAACTCAATGAGTGGTTTATTACACAGCTGGTACGGCAGTAGTATTCTCATTCCCTACCGCAGGATGCAGTCAGCTGACCAAATCTCTATTTGGGACTACCAAGCAGTGGCAGCGCCAGGGTATTTCCGATGGGGGCTGAAGAGGGGGGGCTACTGGAAATGTTGTGGGGGATTCGCGAAACATGAAGAGCTACACTCGAACGCTGCCTACATAATATAATAAGGGACTGGGGCACACTGATTCAGTCCTCGAACTTGAACCATACTTGAAGGACATTATATATTGAACGAAATGAGGTGAATACCACAGGATAGAACATATAACGGCACATTGACACACATGCAAACGTAATTACAGTTACAAATACTCAAATACTGTAAGACAATATAGCTTAATTTACAGTGGTAAGAAATGTAATGTCCTTAATTATGATTTTTGAAGGGCTTAGGGGGATTTGAGATATATTTGGGGGGCTCCTGCCCCTCACTTGGCGCCATCACTGTTACCAAGCTTTGCTTAGTGGCTTAGTCAGCAGAGCTAATGCGAGGTCTTATGCCCCCCTCCCGAAGGCAATATAGGGGGTTCCCTATTATATGTATAGCACCATCATAATAACGTTCCGACTTTGGGAAAATGCATTTACCAGCAGGCTCTCGGTCTCCTGGGGACTTACGCTACTTTTTTGCGCTACTTAATGATAAAATTTAGGGAGCTGAGGACATTGCGCCCCAGGTACGTTTGGTGCTGCTTCAGTTCCGACTCTATTTCTATTTCCTTACTAATCTAGCCAAACCTACGAGAAAATCTGGCCTAACCTAACCTAGAGAGGGATAGAGGAGACTGAAGCAAAACCGAGGCGGGACCAAACGTACTTGGGCCGTAACAACATGCCGCACTAGCTAGACTCCGGCTGATGCTAAATTTGTAAGGATTCAAGAACATTAGATTGATACAATTTGATTTAACGTATTTCTTCCAGTCCCTCGCCTCCTGCAAAGACAGCACATTACATTAGAACGCAAACCTAACCTAACCTAAAATATATGAAAAATATATAAACGTTTTTTAAGCGTTTTATATATAAATTTGCGTTTTTAATGTTATTGAATCCTTACACATTTAGCCTACACCATCTAGCCTAACCTACAAAAAATCTGGCCCAACATAACCTAGAGAGGGAGAGAGAAGACTGAAGCGGAACTGAAGTGGGACCCAACGCACTTGGACCGTAACAACATGCCGCCCTAGCTAGACTCCTACCACCAAAAAGGAGCACAAAACAGGCGCTTGGGAGGAGAGCTGCAGCAGCTGTTGCACTGCTCTGTCTCGTGGCGCCTGCGTCGTTGGTTACACAGCAAGCGCGCGATCAATATCCGCGCCACCCTGACTGATACGTGCTTTGCTCATTGCTGCCACACCCCCAAACCTCTCTGTACTCACTCGCCAACACCACACGCAGGCATGCAGTGCGTTTGTGTTGTTATCATGTTGCCATGGGTGTAGATTCAGGAGGATATGTATAACGTCTGACAAAATGGCTAGGGGATATTAATAGGCAATTATACCCTCCCCGAAAATTTTGCTGAGTTCAGTTCATTGGGTATATTGGATAATCCAAATCAACATGGCAAACAAGTAACAATATACGACAAGTCTGTGTGTGTATATGCAATTATATGCAATTTACTTTTCCTTGAGGTGTGTGTGTTGTAATTGAATAAGCCGAAGATGGTTGAGGATCTCATGCAATTGACCAACTGAGTCAACTTTGAACACTAATGCATGATGGCTGTCATCCCCTCGAGTCTCGACACAAATCTACGCCCTTGATATAGATGAGCATTAAACCGGAATTTATACAGACTATAACGCTGTACATGCCCATTAGCAATGTGCAAACACTAGAAGATCCGAACTACGTGTATCTGGTAAATTTATCGCCATTTTGGATCGCCAAAAATCGTGTATACTCATTTAATAACAGGTAATTTTTAATAGTTAATCGACTGTAAGAGAATTTCACAGTTATTATCGTGTGGAGGTGTTTTCTTGTCCATTGAACTATGTCGCGCCTTGGTCGTCAGTAAGAAAGACAGTATAAATCAGCAGAGTTTTATTGATATCAATAAAACACATGCCAAACAAATAACGATGTATCGCAGATATTAAGTGAACAATGAGTGGCGTTTTTAGAGGTCATCAAACAATAATTTAAAGTTGATTTTCCACGTCACCCAGGAGGTATCAACTAGAGACGCGTTTTTTTTAACGTGGTTCCCCTGGAGGCCTAATCCACGTGAATGCGACAACGGTGGCACGCGCATTCGCACAAACACACACAAGTGAGTGTTTAACAAGCAGGGCTTGACTATGATAGCGACACTTGAGAGAAACTTCGGATACATTGGACGAGACGGGCAGGTTAATAGATGCAAGACATGTCTTCAGTCGGTCGTTGAAATAGGTTGCGTGTAGGTCAACGACAACTGATGTGTTGATTGTAGCCTCCGTGACGACCACAGCGCCTCTGGTGGCGACATGACGAACTATTCTGTGGCATCAGCTCTGGTGTGCACTTGTCTGCGTGACGTCTTATACCCGGATGCTTGTTTTGCTCGTCGACAAACGCTTCATAAACGGGAGCGTGTTTTGACGAACTGCTAACACGTGTTTGTTTTGAAAACTTTGGTGACGGTTGCGGCGCACGAGCTACATAGTCGGCAGCGAGATTGGTCGGAGATTGCTCGGCTCTTCCGACAAACATTTCTGTCGACTGGTACGTCTGTATATGGAGCATGATGATGTTCTCCAGATCGCACTCACTGGCGCCAACGATAAACTGTCGGAACAGTCGTAAATCGAGGTATTCGTCGGAGTTTTTGTGCGTTACGTAGAGCGCCGTGTCTTTGGTGTAGGCGCTGATGAAGCGATCCAGATGTCTTATAAGCGAGGTGACTTTGCTAGATGATGATGATGCCAGCTCGCCAATGTCCCGGGCGACACGACGATCTGACAGGTTCTTGGCAGCCTTGATCATGAACTTGGCGATCAATCGAAGCTGGTCGTGGTCGGACTCTTTCTGAACTGTGGTCATTAATCGTCTGCGCACTCGATGCAGGTAGAAGGCAAATATCAGGCGTGCCTCGTAGCGACTCAAAAGTGCTCCCAGCTTCAGCTGCAGCCGGACATGTTTGAGGTAAAATGCCCGGTCTTCTGGCGAGGCTATTCTATCCTCATCGTCATCAACCTGACCATCGTTGTCACCTCCAGCAGAGCCAACATCAAAGTCATCGAATTTGTCACAGGCGTCGTCTCGAATATCTCTAGCAACGTTGTCATCATGGACGCGACCGATATCGTGGCTTTGAGTCAAGTCGTCATCTTCTCTGTCACTTTCAAGAGAACGAGAACAACCTCTATTCAGCGGTCGTTCATAGCACGCCAGTCGCGCGGCCAAACTTTCTGTAACGACACCATTGGTCGCACGTCGATTGCCGCCACCATTGACTTTGCGCCACGCTAAGGATCTTGTACCGGCGACTTTGACACGACCGTAGAGTTTCTCATGCAGCTTCTGATTGGCCGAGCTGCCGGTCGACTGTAGGAAACTGCCATACTGCTGCCATGTGTCTTGTGTCGGCAAGATGCACACAAATCCGCCGCTTCTACTCCATTCGCCGCGCACCTGCTCTGCCTGCTGTGAGAGACTAGAGACGGATGCCGCTGTCGAGTGACCGGTCTTCAACGGCGGTGGACGCACTGATTGACCACAGGCAGTTGACGGAAACATGGTGGAATGAGTATTTTTCGTCATTCTGAATGCTCGGTGTTGTTGTCGGACGTGTTTTGTCACATTCTCCGACGGAACAGGCACCCCGACCATTGTGAACAAGTCGCACACCAGCGCCGACTTAATTTTACAGTCGATGGGTGCGTCGCAAGCCAACGATGGACTCAGATTGACTTCGAGCAGCCACGGCCGCAATGCTGAGTCCACCAGGATATCGTACCCGAACAACTCGAAGCAGTTGTGCGGGTTGGCCTTGAATTTCGCGCATCCGGCGGAGACAGACGGAGCAATGGATATCAGCGACTTTATTATGATGTCCTCGATATTGCGCATAAGGCCGGTGATATCTTGCCCGGCGTTTTTCAGGTGTCGCAGCAGAGCTGAAAGGGACCACTTGTTGCCCACGTCGTCAGCATCAGCGTCTTGGTTCTGTACAAAGTCACAGTGGTGCTTGTTTACGCTGTAGTTTGTGAGATGTTTGAACGGACTGTACTCCTCCTCGTTCGACGTGTCGTAGCGCACTGAGGCAAATCGAGCCAGTCCTTCCTCGTACAGGTAGACAACCAGAGGCTCGAAGCTGGTGACTACCACGTACAGGCGCAGGTCCCATTTGCGGTGGTTGATCAGTAGCGGGTTGTCGATGTACTTGGACACGACAACCGGCTCGCTACGTGGCACCTGGTTCGGATGGTTGACTAGGTAGATTCCTCTACCACATGAAGATGAGGCTGGTTTAACAATCCACGTGCCTCTTTCCTTCATGAATGCCGAACGAAATTGCTGGTATTCGTGGGGCATTACGAAGGTGGATGGGATGAAATCATAATTTCTGAGTCCGTGGGCGTTCTTCATGTGTTCAACGCTCTTACATAGGCGGTCTTTTCGGGTCAGCTCACATGTTTTCGGGAAATGGTTGAGCTTCTGGGATGGATTCAGACTGCTCCATACATGAGGTTGTGGATAGGATCCTGTCCACATTAGGTTGAAGTCGTTGTTGAATTCGTCAACCTCTCTGATGCCGTGAACTTGCATTACACGGCGAATCAGTTGTTCTTCTTTGGCACGCACTCGGTAGGTGATGTCGAGTTTTTGTGCCTTTTCCACAATGTCCTCTCTGTACTGCTCCAGGTTGGAGCTGCAGAACTGCAGAACATTGTTGCAAGCTGTTGTCGGTGGATCGCAGCGGTTGTAGGAAGAAGTCTTGGTCATGATTCACTCGTTATCCGGGCGAATCCAATCACTGATCTTCTTCTGGATGGTTCTTCTTCGATCTGGGTTTGATTGAATTGATGAAGAATCACGGAGAGTTGAAATCGTAGGCTTATTCAGCTGCAGGAGTCAGTATCCAATGCAAATAGCTTCTCAGCCAATGAACATTGAATCGACAATGAACGATTTAATTCATGGTCATTGACCTTGACAAATCTGTCTGTTTCTTTCCTGCGTTATTTCGTGAGTTGTTTCACAGCGCACCTTTGATTGTGTTTTTCACATTAATTCACACACATAAATTGCAGTATTTTACAATATGCATATTTTATGAGTATGAAAACACTACAGATAGATTTCGTAGTGATTATATTTCATTTGGTAAGAGTGAATCGACATCGCAATCCTAAACCACTGGACCGATTTTGATGAATCGATTTCCATAGGCAAATGTGGGAAACGCTTCCACAGTTACAACGCAAGTTACAGGATGTATTCACACACTAGTGTCACACGATACTTGCTATAACTCACTAACAATTTTGCACAACCACACATACACACACACACACACACACACACACACACACACACACACACACACACACACACACACACACACACACACACACACAACAAGCACACTGCATGTACACATTCAAATGATATAACGTGCTTAGTGGTTGCTGACGCCGCCACAGTCCCCCTCCAGGTGCTTTGCATCGATCATCAACACGGTCATCTGAATCTGGCCGGAGGTTGTACTCGTCTGCCACGGCGAGTCCATACAGTTCGTGTAGGATGTGGATTCGGGACACTGGGAACGTTCGATCTTACTGGATATGTATCATGGTTATGATTTAACGGTCGTACGGTTGGTTGATTCGGTTCTGAAGATCTCTCCAAATGAGCTGGTTTCAACCGGTCGATTGACGCAAGATCTGGCTTGCCATTATTTTCTATTGTGTACGCCTTCTCTCCTCTTTCCAACACTTTGTACGGACCTTTGTAAGGTGGTGTAAGTGGAGTACGATGGGAGTCTACACGAACAAACACATGCGCGGACTTGGACAAGGACGTTGACACAAACGATCGCTCAGCATCGTACCGAAGGTGCCATGCCGTGGGTACTGGTTTAAGATCTTTGAAAGACTGCATTAATTGTCGAGCAAAATCAGATGTAGGAGTCATATGGATTGGCACAAAAAAACTTGCCGGGCAAACGCATCTTCTCTCCTATCACCAATTCAACAGCTGAGGATAACAATTCGGGTTTGTATGCAGATCGCATGCCCATTAGTACGATCGGTAAAGCAGTTAGCATTGTCTTGGAGCGCCGCGGATAGAGAGGATTTGAGTTGGCGATGGACCCTTTTCACTATTCCATTCTGTTGGGGCATGTAGGCACATGTAGTGGAGGTTTTTACACCCAACAATGACCACAATTCCTTCCACAGACTTGATACAAATTGAGCACCACGATCCGATGTAATTGAACTGGACATACCATATCGGGCAATCCAACTAATTAAAGCTTAGGCACAATTTGGAGCCGAAGTATCTCTCAATGGATAGGCGTTCGGGAATCGCGTGAATCGGTCAATAACAGTGATTATATAACGGTATCCATCAGCTTCGGGCAGCGGACCGACAATGTCCACGTGTAAGCATTCAAACCGACGAGCAGGCAAGGGATGACTTTTCAGTGGTGTCTTTTGATGCCGTGCCACTTTACATTTCTGACAATGTATACAATTTTTCGCCCAATTCGTAATTTTTGAGGACACTCTTTTGAAGACAAAACGCTCAGAAACCAATCTGCGCGTGACTCTAGCACTGGGATGCTGAATGTTATGGAAGCGAGTGTACACTTCCCGCTGCATCGAAACAGGTAAAAGTGGTCGGTCAACGCCAGTGGACCAGCACGCCATCTTCACTATTCATCACTTTACGTGTCTCTACTGTAAGTGATGGTGATCGGGCGAGTTCGGTCACTTCTGCACATGCTTGCTGCTCTGTTATCAACTTCTGCACATCAATGCTCTGCTGCCATTCAACACTGCATACAGCTGGAAACGCAGGAGCTGAGCTAGTATCTTGATAACTTATATCTTGAGATAACTTGGCGATCGGTCAGCTATTCATACAGTAGTTATAGATGAGCATTAAACCGGAATTTATACAGACTATAACGCTGCACATGCCCATTAGCCTTGTGCAAACACTAGAAGATCCGCACTACGTGTATCTGGTAAATTTGTCGCCATTTTGGATCGCCAAAAATCGTGTATACTCATTTAACACCAGGTAATTTTTAATAGTTAATCGGCTGTAAATAATTTCACAGTTGTTATCGTGTGGAGGTGTTTTTCTTGTCCATTGAACTATGTCTGTAACATGTTGATCATACGACCATGTATTGCACACTGTCCTGCGCCACACTCCCGAGCCCCCGCGTGCGCACCGTCAAGCCACTCCCACGACAGTGGCGTGACGCGTGACGTCACGCACTGTTCATAACACACACACGCATATATCTACATACATATGTGACACCTCCCCCTCCAAGTCAATCACAACTTATATAAAACATGAAATAAAATACACGCACATACATACACACGTTATACCTCCCCCTCCAAGTTAATCACAACATACATACCACATGAAATGGCATTGCATAACACGCGTTCACGGCACATAATCATTCAAATACGCCGGCGGTCGACGAATACGCATAGACCGCCGCGGTAACACATGATCCTCATTGCCTGTTGTGTTTGACCTGTTGGACGGGAGGACCTCAGGGCTGGGAAGCCCTTGGATCATCTGGTAGCTACGGGTCGACTGCACGGGATTATCTTCCCCTGCCATCAAAATATGACGGCGATTTCGTCGATACAGTGTGCCACCCACTTTTACCAAATACGACTTATAGGGTAGCTTCCTTACACATTCTCCCCGTGACCACGAGTTTTGATCCGGCCGTTTTACCCGAACTGCTGTCCCTGGACGAATCGGCGGCAATGACCGCACTCCCTGATGATCATAATAATGTTTTTGATCGGCTTTGCTATTCAGCAAATTGTCCCGAACCCCTTTGGGAGGATCCGGCTCTGATGAACGTCGGGTTGTGGGCATCAGAGTGCGACACCGACGTCCGAATATAACGTGCGCCGGCGAGAAGGCTGTATATTGACTGGGTGTATTTCGCCAAAGCATGAGCGCCCACATGGGATTCTGCCGAGTATCGTGCGCTTTTCGGAAGATCCCCTTGATTAGCTTGACAGCGTTTTCTGCACGACCATTCGACTGCGGATACCTCGGACTTGACGTTATATGCAACATATCCACAAATGACGCAAACTCTTTGAAGTCAAGACTGGCAAATTGTGGCCCGTTATCAGACACAAGTACTTCCGGCACACCATAACGAGCAAATTGGTGGGAGCGAATATTTGTCACAGCCGTCGTTGTTACAGGCGACAATCGTTCAACTTCAATATATCCACTGAAGTAATCGACTAAAACGAGATAATGAGCACCTCGAAATTCGAATATATCCGTGCCAAGTTTTTGCCACTGCCGACTTGGCACCTCGTGCGGCGTTAATGGCTCTGGAGGCTGTTGGGGACGGTATGAAATGCATGTTTCACATCGTAATATCTTGTCCCTCACCATTGCCGTCATTCCGGGCCAAAAGGCATTATCCCGGGCCAGCCTGAGTATTGAAGCCACTCCAATGTGACTTCTGTGAAACCTATCTAACAATTCAAGTCTCATTGACGATGGAATGACCAGCCTGTTTGACTTGTAAACCAGACCGTTCTGAACAGACAACTCATGTTTCACTGACCAGTAAGGGGCCGCTACCTGATCGACACTGCTTCGTTGTTCCGGCCACCCACTTATTACGTACTCACGCACTTTTTGTAAGCCTGGATCTGCCAACGTCGCTTCTCTGTATTTTTCCAAGCGCGCATCCGTTACCGCTAACTCATCAGACAGACTGAGTTCATTCATTTCCACCGCCCACGTCGCTCTCTCAAGAGTGTTCGACATCGGTGCACGGCTCAGAGCATCAGCCACAGGAACTTCCGATCCAGGTGTGTATTTTAACTCAAATTGATATCGTTGCAAGGTCATCAACATTCTCTGTAAGCGAAGCGGTGCTTCCACAAGAGGCTTTTCACGAATGGCAACCAGCGGCTTATGATCCGTCTGAATTGTTACGTGCCGAGCGTATACAAACTGGTCTAACCTTTTCATTGCAAATGTAACCGCTAGCAACTCTTTCTCTATTTGCGAGTAAGCTTTCTCCGACTCGGTCAGCGCTCTGGAACAGTACACCACTGGACGCCCCTTCTGCAGCAGCACAGCACCCAGACCGGATGAAGACGCATCACACTGAACAGTCGCCGGGGCATCCTTATCATAAAACGCCAGCAGAGGAGCCTCTGTTAGTAATCGCTTGATTCGCTCAAACGCAGTCTGACACGAGTCACTCCAGAACCAATCGTATTTTTGACTGAGCAAATGACGCATCGGAGCTGTTACCGTTGAAAATTCGGGAATAAATCGCGAGAGATAGGATGCAATACCCATGAAACGCTTCAGCTCGATTTTGTTGCTTGGCGCCGGAAATTTAACTACAGCCTCCACTTTAGAAGGACTCACTTTAATTCCTGCTTCGCTTACCACATGACCCAACCACGAAACTTCCTGAACACGATAACGTAATTTGTCCTGATTTAGTCGTAAATTACATTTCTGAGCCTTGTCAAGAAATGCTCGCAATTTTGCATCATGATCGGCAATTGCCTCTGCGCGGGTCTCACCTTTTCCATATACTATAAAATCATCGGCTATTACCTCTACACCCTCTAGATCCGCTACCATCTCATGCATCAAGCGTTGCCAAATTTCTGGCGCACACGACACTCCATATGGCAAACGAGTCCATCTGTATCTACCAAATGGGGTTCCTTGTTTTCTCAATGCCGACACGTACGCGCTCACCGTTTCTCCCGACTGCTGTACCCGCTGGTAGAAGCGGTACCGCTCGAGCACCTCGTTCTTGCGCGGCGCACAGTACTTCTCAAATTCTTGAACTAGCGCATCCAAGCCATCCGTTTCCGTCCAACTGAAATGAGACGCCACTTCTTGAGCCTGCCGCCCTGCACAATTGAAAAATGTGCCCACTTGCACGGCCACCGGCTTTGTGCACAATTCTTTTGCCGCAGCAAAGTATGTCCAGTCTCTCCTCCATGCATTCCACTCCGACGCTAACACAGGTGAGGTCAACTCAAGCTCCGGAGGCTGTCTAGCTGCCATCCTTGTAACCCGCACAACAAAACTCACAGAGAAACGACACCACTCACACACACTCACAAATAACTCACAAATCTACTGGGCCCTTCTGACACCATGTAACATGTTGATCATACGACCATGTATTGCACACTGTCCTGCGCCACACTCCCGAGCCCCCGCGTGCGCACCGTCAAGCCACTCCCACGACAGTGGCGTGACGCGTGACGTCACGCACTGTTCATAACACACACACGCATATATATAAACAAACAAACAAACAAACATGTATTTGATATAGCGCCAAGTAGAGCAGAGGCGCGTAAAAGAGATAAACTGGTGCGAACAATATAAAGGAGTATTAGCTCATAGAGGGAAAATACATGAGCCAGCAAAAATAACACACATGATAAAAAAGAGAAAAACGAGTATAAAACAGCAAAAGAAATATCTTACACAGTAACAAACATCACATGACACATCACATCATAGATTAACACTGGTAACCAAGAAAAACGAATGTAGAGAGAACAAGATTTAGTGCTGTCGGAATGGAGGAGTTAGAGGTGTGGGCAAAGATAGCAAAAATTTTTGCTGAGCAGAAGAGAATGAGGAGTATGATTTTTGCTTCAGGACATGAGGAGGAAGTTGATTGTAAAGACGGGGAGCAGAAAAGTAGAAAGACTTGGCTGACCAGTTTGACTCATGAAGAGCAGGAGGAGAAACAAGAGGTACAGGACGACGACTGGAAGGTCGCTCGTTACACTGTAGGAGGGTAAGTAAGTAGGAAGGGGGAGAAGGCCAGTGAAGAAGTTTATATACAAGACAGCAGAGCTTATGATGGATCCTCGAAGGGACTGGCAGCCAGCCTAGTTGCCGAATATGTACAGAGGTTGGTGTCCTAGGTGGAAGACGCAAAACGAATCGACAGGAAAGGTTAATGATTGACTGAAGGGATCGAAGAGATTTTTGAGGTAGGTGAAAAAATAGAGAATTGCAATAGTCGAGACGGGAGAAGATATAGGAATTAACAAGAAGCAGTGCAGAGGATTCGTCGATGTGTCGGCGTATAGGGTAGAGTTGGCGCAGGATGAATCGACAGGATCGAGTAAGGTTTGAAAGATGTTTGGAGAAATCAAGTGAAGGATCAAAGACAATGCCCAAACTACGAATATGAGAGGAGAGGGACAAATGAAGACAGTTCGGAGATATCCTAGGAGGGTGAAATAAAATATACTCTGTCTTATCGGGATTCAAGAGGAGATCTCTGGAGGTCGCCCAGGCAGCAATGTTGGATAGAAGTTGGTCAATGAGATAACTGTTAGAGGACGAAAAAGGGAAATAAATTTGGATATCATCCGCATAAATGTGGAAAGATATAGGATAGGTGCGGAGGATCGGACAAAGAGAAGAAACATAAAGATTAAACAAAAGAGGACCGAGAAGAGAGCCTTGGGGAACACCCGAAATAATAGGAGAAGAAGATGAATATTCGAATATACATACATATGTGACAATGTCGCGCCTTGGTCGTCAGTAAGAAAGACAGTATAAATCAGCAGAGTTTTATTGATATCAATAAAACAAATGCCAAACAAATGACGATGTATCTCAGATATAAAGTGAACAATGAGTGAAGATTTTTAGAGGTCATCAAACAATCATTTAAAGTTGATTTTCCACGTCACCCAGGAGGTATCAACTAGAGACGCGTTTTTTTTAACGTGGTTCCCCTGGAGGCCTAATCCACGTGAATGCGACAACGGTGGCACGCGCATTCGCACAAACACACACAAGTGAGTGTTTAACAAGCAGGGCTTGACTAGGATAGCGACACTTGAAAGAAACTTCGGAGACATTGGACGAGACGGGTAGGTTAATAGATGCAAGACATGTCTTCAGTCGGTCGTTGAAATCGTGACATGTCAGCACCTGTTGCGTGTAGGTCAACGACAACTGATGTGTTGATTGTAGCCTCCGTGACGACCACAGCGCTTTTGGTGGCGACACGACGAACTATTCTGTGGAATCAGCTCTGGTGTGCACTTGTCTGCGTGACGTCTTATACCCGGATGTTTGTTTTGCTCGTCGACAAACGCTTCATAAACGGGAGCGTGTTTTGACGAACTGCCAACACGTGTAGTACGAGGTTTTGACAACTTTGGTGACGGTTGCGGCGCACGAGCTACAGAGTCGGCAGCGAGATTTGTCGGAGATTGCTCTGCTCTTCCGACAAACATTTCTGTCGACCGGTACGTCTGTATATGGAGCATGATGATGTTCTCCAGATCGCACTCACTGGCGCCAACGATAAACTGTCGGAACAGTCGCAAGTCGAGGTATTCGTCGGAGTTTTTGTGCGTTACGTACAGCGCCGTGTCTTTGGTGTAGGCGCTGATGAAGCGATCGAGATGCCTTATAACCGAGGTAACTTTGCTAGATGATGATGATGCCAGCTCGCCAATGTCCCGGGCGACACGACGATCTGACAGGTTCTTGGCAGCCTTGATCATGAACTTGGCGATCAATCGAAGCTGGTCGTGGTCGGACTCTTTCTCAGCTGTGGTCATTAATCGTCTGCGCACTCGATGCAGGTAGAAGGCAAATATCAGGCGTGCCTCGTAGCGACTCAAAAGTGCTCCCAGCTTCAGCTGCAGCCGGACATGTTTGAGGTAAAATGCCCGGTCTTCTGGCGAGGCTATCCTATCCTCATCGTCATCAACCTGACCATCGTTGTCACCTCCAGCAGAGCCAACATCAAAGTCATCGAATTTGTCACAGGCGTCGTCTCGAATATCTCTAGCAACGTTGATATCCTGGATGCGACCGATATCGTCGCTTTGAGTCAAGTCATCATCTTCTCTGTCACTTTCAAGAGAACGGGAACAACCTCTATTCAGCGGTCGTTCATAACACGCCAGTCGCGCGGCCAAACTTTCTGTAACGACACCATTGGTCGCACGTCGATTGCCGCCACCATTGACTTTGCGCCACGCTAAGGATCTTGTACCGGCGACTTTGACACGACCGTAGAGTTTCTCATGCAGCTTCTGATTGGCCGAGCTGCCGGTCGACTGCAGGAAACTGCCATACTGCTGCCATGTGTCTTGTGTCGGCAAGATGCACACAAATCCGCCGCTTCTACTCCATTCGCCGCGCACCTGCTCTGCCTGCTCTGAGAGACTAGATACGGATGCCGCTGTCGAGTGACCGGTCTTCAACGGCGGTGCACGCACTGATTGACCACAGGCAGTTGACGGAAACATGGTGGAATGAGTATTTTTCGTCATTCTGAACGCTCGGTGTTGTTGTCGACTGTGTTTTGTCGCAGTCTCCGACGGAACAGGCACCCCGATCATTGTGAACAAGTCGCACACCAGCGCCGACTTAATTTTACAGTCGATGGGTGCGTCGCAAGCCAACGATGGACTCAGATTGACTTCGAGCAGCCACGGACGCAATGCTGAGTCCACCAGAATATCGTACCCGAACAACTCGAAGCAGTTGTGCGGGTTGGCCTTGAACTTCGCGCATCCGGCGGAGACAGACGGAGCAATGGATATCAGCGACTTTATTATGATGTCCTCGATATTGCGCATAAGGCCGGTGATATCTTGCCCGGCGTTTTTCAGGTGTCGCAGCAGAGCTGAAAGGGACCACTTGTTGCCCACGTTGTCAGCATCAGCGTCTTGGTTCTGCACAAAGTCACAGTGGTGTTTGTTTACGCTGTAGTTTGTGAGATGTTTGAACGGGCTGTACTCCTCCTCGTTCGACGTGTCGTAGCGCACTGAGGCAAATCGAGCCAGTCCTTCCTCGTACAGGTAGACAACCAGAGGCTCGAAGCTGGTGACTACCACGTACAGGCGCAGGTCCCATTTGCGGTGGTTGATCAGTAGCGGGTTGTCGATGTACTTGGACACGACAACCGGCTCGCTACGTGGCACCTGGTTCGGATGGTTGACTAGGTAGATTCCTCTACCACATGAAGATGAGGCAGGTTTAACAATCCACGTGCCTCTTTCCTTCATGAATGCCGAACGAAATTGCTGGTATTGGTGGGGCATTACGAAGGTGGATGGGATGAAATCATAATTTCTGATTCCGTAGGCGTTCTTCATGTGTTCAACGCTCTTACATAGGCGGTCTTTTCGGGTCAGCTCACACGTTTTCGGGAAATGGTTTAGCTTCTGGGATGGATTCAGACTGCTCCATACATGAGGCTGTGGGTAGGATCCTGTCCACATTAGGTTGAAGTCGTTGTTGAATTCGTCAACCTCTCTGATGCCGTGAACTTGCATTACACGGCGAATCAGTTGTTCTTCTTTGGCACGCACTCGGTAGGTGATGTCGAGTTTTTGTGCCTTTTCCACAATGTCCTTTCTGTACTGCTCCAGGTTGGAGCTGCAGAACTGCAGAACATTGTTGCAAGCTGCTGTTGGTGGATCGCAGCGGTTGTAGGAAGAAGTCTTGGTCATGATTCACTCGTTATCCGGGCGAATCCAATCACTGATCTTCTTCTGGATGATTCTTCTTCGATCTGGGTCTGATTGAATTGATGAAGAATCACGGAGAGTTGAAATCGTAGGCTTATTCAGCTGCAGGAGTCAGTATCCAATGCAAATAGCTTCTCATCCAATGAACATTGAATCGACAATGAACGATTGAATTCATGGTCATTGACCTTGACAAACCTGTCTGTTTTTTCCTGCGATATTTCGTGAGTTATTTCACAGCACACCTTTGATTGTGTTTTTCACATTAATTCATACACATAAATTGCAGTATTTTAAAATATGCGTATTTTATGAGTATGCAAACACTACAGATAGATTTTGTAGTGTCCACATGGCATGAAAACATTTGGTAAAAGTGAATACCAATTCGTGAATTGTTAAAACTATGTTGATAATGATAATATGCGTTGTTTACTAGGGATATTTTTCACAAACAAAAAGTTGGTCAAATGTAAAGTGCATAAACAAATCATAATTGCTTAATTTTTACATGAAATTCATAATAAATTATGCGTTTCTACCCTATAATCATATGTATTAGTCTAATTATAAATTCAGCTATACTTTGTGCTATTACTTTCGAGTCCGGTATTTTCCTGTGCCGTGTCCTTGGCTACCATTATTTATTGTTCAGCTTCTGATAATAGCGCACTGGTGCAAAGGAGATATTTCGATCAAGAAAAGCATGCAATGCAATCGGGCACGTTGCTTCCACACTACTGTATGAGAGCATGCCACTTGCGTGACAAGAATAATCCGGCATAGACAAGTATGTGTGCTTATCGTGCATGCATTCTGTGCTGCCGCGTCGAACACGTGTCGTGAATATAACAAACAACCTAGAAACAGTCAGGTGTGCATTGCAGTGGCAGCGCCAAGGAGGGGGGCTTGGAAAGGACTGAAGCTCTCCCCAAAAATGAGCTAAGCCTCCAACAATCCTGACCATGAGCATTTTGAGTGTTGTTCCCTCTCATGCTTCGCCAAGCTACCGCATATATATCCTTAGCCCTCCACCGGATAATTCCTGGCGGCGCCACTGGTACAGTACAACAAAAACGGAGAGATTGCATATTAAGCCATGAACCGCACGCGCATCATTCAACAAGGACTTTCAGGTTTCGGAATTGCTAGAGTTCAGTCCAAGAAGAATAATCAACAATTTCCCCTTGCTAGAAGTCTCAGAAAATTTCAGCCACGTTAAAAGATAAAGGGAAAAATACCTCAAGTGATAGCTGCTACACGGGAAGAAGTCGAAGCTTATGAACACACACACAGGTGTGTCCCGTGCAGCTCGCTGCCACCGCATAACCGACCCTCTCCACGCTATGGCGTCACAAGGGCGGAAGACGTATTAGAGAGGACCACCTCCCCAGTATGCATGACACCACACATGACTGATATCTGGTATCATTTACTGCTGGGTGGACAGGGGCTGTTGGATTATATAATCCGCCCAAAGAAATTCTCCTCAGCCGGGTTTCGAACCACGGACCTGTACATGTTGTAGTTTCTTGTGGTTATAAATACCGCGCGAATGGAATAGCAGAGATCAATGGAGGCATGTGTCGGAAATTTTGCCTTTAAAAATCGGCGAAATTCCGAACTGAATTGCATGCTACTTGCCTTTCCAAGTTTTCCAAGCGGTGCTCCGAATAAAGCCACCTAGTAGCGACCACGTGTCTCGACACTAGGCGACGTAGAGCCTGGCAGATAATTATGAGCGGGCAGAACACTGGCACACTTGAACAACACCAGTTCATTTTATTATTATTATTATTAATTACAGGCAAATCCAGTAGCATGGGAAGAGTGCAAGTACTATTACCACCCTAAGGTGGCCCCATGTACCGGAAGCGCCCAAAAACCCTAACCTAACCTTGTTTAACACTAGCCAGTCTAGCATTCACTTACACCTGATCAAACAGATCCACAATGCTTGTATAATTGACAGCAGTTGTTGTTTTGACTCCGCCTCTCTTGACCACGTATCCCACTTCACTTGACCTTGTGTCACTTGTCACACCGTGATTGGCTGATAATGACATGACGTCATCGTGACGTCATTCGAGTGCGACCGCTTCTATGTGTAATATTTTCGACATTCGTTTCCCAACACACACACACACACACACACACACACACAAGAACTAAACACAATTGTTGTCTTACCAATTTATATATATTCTTGGACATTTCGATGACTAAGTAAGGATAGGCCCAGGAATTTGGGCACAATGAGGGACCATAATCATTCCTCTGCATTTCATACGATCAAAATGCATCATTTTAAATCAATTTTCTCTGCTAAAATTAGTAGCCTTCTCCTTTATTCTGCTACACCACAATTTCTGATTTATTAGATCTGATCCGACCCGGATTTTTCTCGTGTTTTCACAGGTCAAGCCGGATACTCCGTGTACAAGTACGTTCCTTATGGACCGGTGGAGGAAGTGCTGCCGTACCTTTCGAGAAGAGCCCAGGAGAACGAAGGCATCCTGCACAAGGTCAACAAGGAGCGCAGAATGCTGCGTAACGAACTTCTTCGCCGTCTGACCTCGGGACAATTGTTTCACAAGCCTCAGGGGCATTACACGCCCGTGTAATATAGCGACACGTTGGAAGAGCTTTGCGATCAACCCTCGTACATCACTCACACACAAACACACTATGTGTTCACTCACACACAAACACACTATATCCCGATGACGTCATCAAAATACGGCTGCCTGTGTTATCCTAGACGACATATTTTATAGTTTGTGTTCTGTGAATAGCCACAATAAACGATGACGCCGATGCGTTTGGCTTTGAGGACAATATAGAAAGCCACTACAGAAAGACACGAATGCGATAGTTGCCTTTATAATACTGTTCGTATTCCAGTGGTTCTCAACCTTATTATAGCTACTGAACCCCACAAGTTTCATACATGCCCCTATTCATAGAACCCTTCGTGTTTGAAGTATTATATGAGAAAAATCACAAATCACGTACGATCAAGACAGTCACACAAGTAGGCTACTACTGAGTGGACCGAGTTGCTTGCAGCACAGATATCAAGACCAAGCGATGTGGCGTGATTAACTGCAGCCAATGATGACCAAAACACAGCTTGACGTCACGAATCATACACAAGTGGGTGAACCTCTGGAGAACTGATTTACACCCAACTCCTGGGGTTCCATCGAACCCAAGTTAAGAACCCCAGGTGTGGTAAACCAACCCTGTCCAACCCGCATCACGGACAAGAATGAAAACATCAGATTCGATAGTGTATTGACAGACATCCCAAACGTGCAGTGTTACACTGTCCCTCGCATTATAGATACGCATTGATAGAGTATATATATAGTGTCTAGATAAATGTAGATTTTCAAACATCCCAACAGCCCATATTTCGCCAATAAATTCAAATCGAAAAATCACCAACATATCCGATCAAGCTCGAAATTCAACAACGTTTAGACAAAGGCTTGTGACTGACTAAATAAAAAATTAATATAGGAGCCAAAAAACAACTGAACATGCACCCACACAATCAGACACACGCACACACACGTAGCCCAGATTAAAAGGAAACGGATTACTGAACACTTCTCTAAATGTCTGACGGACAGACACACACACACACACACACATACAGCTAGTATTGGTGGTTTTTGATAAACAGACCCTCGTCAGCGGCCGCGCCAACACAAGAACCAGGCACATATTTGCCCAGCGAAGCATCTCCGTCAGCCTAACACACACACACACATACACACATGTATAATTTTAGTGCATGTATAATCTGTTTTTTTCTATCTACTTTTGTTGTTGTTTTTTCTTGATGGAGTTGAAATGCTTCTAAAAGCATAGATTGGTTTGACATACACATAAGCACACACACACACACATACATACTCATATGTATATTTCGCGTGTATGTGTGTATACATGTAGTTTGTTTCTTTATGATGGAGTTAAAATGCAAATAGAAGCTTTGATTAACTGATTGACAGAAACAAATACACACACACACACTGACATGGAAACACACACACACACACACACATACACATACAGACACATACACACACTGCCACACACACACACACACACTGACACACATACACATACCGTGACTATACACACACATATACATTTAGTGCTATACGCACATACACACATAGGCACACACATAGGCACACACACACACACACACTGCCACACAAACACACCCACACCGACACTGACACACACTGACACACACATACCGTGGGCTAGTAGGCGTGCGCCTTGACAAAGTTGCTCTGCGAGCTAGCCAGACTGGGAATTGAACCAGCCTGATACTTGCCCTGACAAGCCAGTCCATTGGCCTGCACACGCGCATACAAACACACACACACACATAAGCGAGCAAGCGAGCGACTAGCTAAGGCGAATTTTGCTCAGGTTATTTGTACACACACACACACACACACACACACAGGCGATTGGACAAGCACTGGCGATATACATTGGCTGAAACTATACGAAAATGCTAGAGCCGGCGACACAGGAAAAAGAAATTCAAGGAAATTCTGGTGAAATTCAAAAAATAAAAAAAGTAAAAACTACGATGGCGGCGGCAATACAATTTGAAAACAATATTTAACAAGAGCTAGTTAACAAGCTGGTTAAAACACAGCGAAAAAATAAACACACACAAAATCGGCAGTCATATTAATATATATATATATGCTGAAAAAGCGATACATGGACAAAAAAGCCAAAAAGTGCACTCAGCAAGCGTGTAGAATGTTGAATGAACTAATCTAGTGACCAGTGGTTCTCAACCCTTCGGGGATTGAAGGTTTAGGGTATCAAGTGACAGCTGCTACACGGGAAGAAGTCGAAGCTTATGAACACACACACAGGTGTGTCCCGTGCAGCTCGCTGCCACCGCAGAACCAACCCTCTCCACGCTATGACACCACAAGAACGGAAGACGTATTAGAGAGGGCCACCTCCCCAGAATACATTACACAACACATGACTGATATCTGGTACTATCATTTACTGCTGGGTGCACAGGGACTGTTGGATTATAGAATTCGCACAAAGCCATTTTACTTGGTCGCTAAGCGTTCGCGGAAAATAATTATCTTCCCACCGAATTGTGTTATACATTAGATATTGTAATAATTAAGATGCAAAATTGCCTGGCATGCCTGAGTATTCCAAGCCGACCATGTTTGAAAGCAAACTCACACTGCATTTAAGGACAATTCTAATATCTACATGATGACCCAAACAAAACAAGTGTTCCGCCTAAAAACATATTTGGGTCGCCGCGATGCCAGAATTGATTGGCGCTAAAATCTTGTGTCGTCGACCAGACAGAAAAAAGGGTTGAGAACCACTGAGCTACATCAAGCACACACACACACACACACACACACACACACACACACAACACACATACAGTCAGTAATAGCAGGTGTACGGTGCAAACGAGCGAAACGACACATTTCAGTGCCATTGGCTAAGCGATGGATAGCTGCAAACATGCACTCTCGTGTGTGTATGTCTGTCTCTCCGTGTCTGTATGCATGTGTGTATGCTGGTGTGTGTGTGTATGTGTGTGTGTGTGTGTGTGCTGGTCTATATGTGTGTGTGTGCTGGTCTATATGTGTGTGTATATCTATCTGTGTATGTGCTGGTGTGTATGTATATGTGTCTGACTGTGTCGGTGTGTGTGTGTGTGTGTGCTGGTGTGTGTGTGTGTGTGTCTGTGTGCTGGTGTGTGTGTCTGTGTGATGGTGCGTGTGTGTGTGATGGTGCGTGTGTGTGTGATGGTACATGTGTGTGTGCTGGTGTGTGTGTGTGCTGGTGTGTGTGTGTGATGGTGCGTGTGTGTGTGTGTGTGCTGGTGTGTGTGAGTGTGTGATAGTGTGAGTGTGTGATAGTGTGTGTGATAGTGTGTGTGTGTGATAGTGTGTGTGTGTGATAGTGTGTGTGTGTGTGATAGTGTGTGTGTGTGATAGTGTGTGTGTGTGTGATGGTGTGTGTGTGTATATGTGTATGTGTGTGTGTGTGTGTGTGCTTGTCTGTCCGTCTGTGTGCTGGTGTGTGTGTCAGTGTCAGTGTGTGTCAGTGTGTGTGTCAGCATGTATATGCATATGTGCTACCTTGGCTCGCTTGATCAGTTCTTGTTGCGCGGCGGCTACATTATCGGCATTGCCCGACCACGCCTTCAACACAGACGCCTGCAGCGCCCGGCCGTAGCTGAACGTCAACGCCCAAGGCTTGCGTCCGCCCAGTTGATTGATGGCGTTGAGATGAACCGAAGCCTCCTCTTCCGTCTGGCCGCCAGACAGAAAGGTCACGCCGGGCACCGCCGCCGGCATAGTGCGTTGCAAAGCCGTAACGGTGGCGCGCGCCACTTGTTCGGCGCTAAACTTTTGCGGACAAGATTGGCCGGCGGTGACCATGTTGGGCTTGAGCAGTGTTCCCTCGAGAAAGACATGATGATCGTTGAGCGCCTTGTAGACAAAAGCCAACACCGTTTCGGTCACCTTTTGCGCTCGCTCCAGATCGTGATCGCCGTCGGGCAGTACCTCAGGTTCGACGATCGGAACCAACGCGTTCATTTGACAAATGGATGCGTAGCGCGCCAGAACGTTGGCGTTCTCAATCATGGATTGGTGACTGGGAGTATTGCGACCGATTTTCAACACACAACGCCACTTGGCAAATTGGCATCCGTCGGCTTTGTATTGGGCGCATCGCTTGCCCAAATCGTCCAGTCCTGTGTCATTCACAGACACACATACACATTACATTACATTAGGTAGATATTTATATAGCGCCCTACACCTAGAGGGTCTCTAGGGCGCTGAACACACATACACACACACACACACACAGACATTTCATTTCATTTATTGAGCATTTGTACCGCGCTTTTCAGTGTAGCAAAAGCACACATGTGAACAAACAATACGGTAAACAATGCTACATAACATTTGAGATAAACTAAACATGACAACAACATAAACACACACATACAAATATACATACATATATACATATATGTGTGTGTGTATATATACATATATATATATATATACACACACACACACAGACAGATATTTGCATTACTTACTCACACATGACAGACAGACAGACAGACACACACAATTCATTACATTAAGGCAATTATGTATATAACAAACATACACACATGCACATACACTTATGCGTGTTTATATAAATGTATATACAATGATGTAAATATATACACCCAAGAGTATATAACTCGTAAAAGGTATATAGTATAGAGAACTTGTGGAGTTCAGTGGCTTCAATAAAGTTGAGAACCACTGTTAAACTGCAGCCACTTGGTTGAAGCTAAATGTGTAAGCATTCAAGAACATTAGATTGAGAAAATTTGATTTAACGAATTTCTTCCAGTCGCTCGCCTCCTGAAAAAAGGCAGCCTACATTACATTAGAACGCTAAACCTAACCTAACCTGGAATATATGTACAATATAGAAACGTTTTTTTATAAATTAGCATTTTTAATGTTCTTGAATGCTGACACATTTAGCCTAGACCTCAGCCACTAACCTTGAGTGGTGCATTCGCCCTCGGAGCCCATCAGATCGACCACACCCTTGTCCACCTTGATGCCGGGAATGATGCCGCGTTGTTGTAGCAGCTTGACGAACGGCGTGCCATCGTCGGCCTTCTGGTACAGTGTCTCGTGAAACAGAATGACTCCAGAGATATTGTCGGCCACCGCTTTGTCGGAGGTGAACAGCAGCTGTTGTGTCATCAAGCCAACATGCAGACACACACACACATACACACATATGAGGAGAATGTGAGAATATGCAAGCATACACACACACACACACGAAGACACACACACACACACACGAAGACACACACACGAAGACACACACACGAAGACATACACACGAAGACACACACACACACACACACGAAGACACACACACACACACACACACGAAGACACACACACACACACACACGAAGACACACACAAACACACTGACACACACAAACACACTGACATAAACACATTAGAATTTCTCTCTTTAATCTTAGCGTTTTTTCATTATTGTTCAGGGTTGTAATATTTATTGAGACAACATTTTGTAACAATTTTTCTAGGGGAGGAAATTCCAACAGCTCTGTGGAATTACAGCCTGTTGTGTTGTCAATGAAGGCTGTTAATCACGGTGGCATAACAATATCGGTCACTGCCAATGCTTGATCTCAGCTGAGAATTGGCGAAAACTCGAGTTCACACCGATTTCCAAGCGCAAATGTCGAAGGAGCGCCAAAAAATCTTCCCTCTTTTCCCTGGTAGAATCTCTAACCCCGTAATATACTGTAAACTAATGTAAAACTCTAACTAAAGTAACTAATTGCAGTGTAAGCGAGTGAGCATGGAACAGTGTGACTTTGGCCGCGTGTGTGTGTGTGTGTAAATTTGTAAATTGTAAGTTTATTGTCACACACAAACTATACAATAATCAGAAAATAAGAACAAATCAAGGTGACAAATATCCGCCGAGCATCAGCTCCTTAGCCAACATGAAAGTTAGTACAATAGCAGACCTGAAGGTTTTGGACAATGTGACAATTGAAAAAGACAATACTATACAAAGTGGGATTATATATCATTCATCCAAAAGTACAAACACAATTGTCAGAAGCATACACACACACACACAATAAGCAGAAATCGCTCAAGCAAAACTGCGAATTCAATCTCCTAGGGATATTGAGTACACTGTAAATCCAACAAATATTTCTTTATATACTTTTTGATCAGTGATTTATTTGTAGCTGGAAGAGATTTGTGTATGTGTGTGTGTGTGTGTGTATGTAATGCGCCTGGGTGTTTGTGAATTTGTTAAGTGTGTCAGTTGTGTGTTGTGGCAGTGAGAGCGTGTGCTGGTGTGATTTTGGAAGGTGTCATTTTTTATATTGACTTTATTTTCTCTCTCAGATACCAGGCTTCACATGATGATGGTGGACATGAA
Organism: Sacculina carcini; assembly: GCA_916048095.2. Taxonomy (NCBI): domain Eukaryota; kingdom Metazoa; phylum Arthropoda; class Thecostraca; family Sacculinidae; genus Sacculina; species Sacculina carcini. Next base: position 2,013,930 of record OU696597.1, on the reverse strand, counting down.
ACCACACCAATGTAACTAATGTATGAACTAATAATACTAATATCTAATATTGTACTAATAACTAATATTGACTGACTAATATTTGATTAACTAATATTATTATAATTATTGATTGACTTGACGATTATTGATAAATATCAACTAATAGTAACTGTCTACAAATAACTAATATTGTGACTATAATGTAAAACTAATTTCCCCTGTAAAAAACCCTACCTGACGGTACAAGCGTCGATTTTCTTCGGTGTTCTCCACGTTGATGTTGGAGAATCTCTTGCCCATTGTGCCAGTGGACTCGTCGGCAGCCAAAATGCCTTTGCCCGGCGCCACGATGGCGTTGGCGATGCCTGCCAACTCCTTCTGCAACTCGGTCGATGGGTAGTTGAAGTAGGTAGTCATTGTGATGATAGATGAGACAATTCAGCAAAAACTGGCGACTAACACATAAACACAAACACAAATATACAGATTCGCCAAGAGTATATGCACCATAGTTTAAGGAGTGATCATATTCAGAATCTCCGAAAAGAGAGGACATTTAGTACGCATGCGAAAAAATGGGTCTTATTTCATATTGAAAAATTTATGTTTATTTTATTGAGGACAAATGTTTCGATTGACATTTTTTCTAGACACGGACCAAACCATGATACATTCGTAGAGGGAGCATATTGAACTCAACAATTCAAACTATATAAAACCACGGATATTTGAAGTACTTTACAAAAAGAACCCGAGCAGCCCTCAAAAAAGGGTACAAAGATAGCTTCTGGGTGATTTAATATATGAAGCCGTCCTATCATACAAGACTATATACAGACCATCAATACTGTTGCAACAACTCGCATATAATATCTGTTAAATTTTGAGACCGTTTTGATCGCCAAATTTACAGTTGCATTGTGAGAGAAATGAAACCAAGGACATGAAAATAAATGTTTTTAGTACCGATTTCTAGCAGGACGCCTAGCAGTGAATTTAAGCTGCTTCTGAGAATAATCATACAAGCTGATTGCGCTCAAAGAGAAAAATAACCTGCAAAAGGTTAGGTTGATTACAACAGACTAGTACAAAGTCAATTCCAGAACAATTCATACCCAGAACAATTAAAAATACAACACGAATAGAACACATTCTACGAAAGACTACGACTCGACTCGAAAATATCATGATTATAAAAAACACAAACATGAAACCGATAGCATACGGAAAATCCCCCAGGTAGGAAAACGAACATAACTGTAAGACACCACAGAAAATTCCAGAATAACCTGCATGATTATGCCAAATGTGCAACATCAAAAATCGCAAAATTGAAAACCCACCAAACAGCAAGAAAACTCACAGAAAACTACTGCACAGCAAACAGCGGACCACACCAGAAGAACTCGGCTCACAATGTTCTCCGCAAGGTCATACCGATAGTGGTGTAAGTTATGTAGGTCAAACATTTATGCGAAAATCATGTCTATTCCAGTGAAATGTCCCTTAAAATGTATTTTTCCCGATAAAAAAACGTCAAAAAATTGTGTGAAACCATATATGTTATTATACCGTAAATGCTTTTATCCGACATGCCGGATTATTTTTCGACCCTCTGCGTATGGTATTACCGGATTATAAGAGCCTGCCGGAGTATTAGAGCCCATCGGATTATTTTTGGTCACTCCGCACGGTAGGAATGCGCAAAAAATGCTACACAAAAAATAGTGCACTGATAACAGGGACGAGAGAAGACGCGTATCTCCACAGTGTATTTTATAGTGTATATATTTATATTGTTCTGTGTAGTAATCGCCACGTGTCTTTTGTTATGATGGAATCCCACAATCGCATCTCAAGCGAGGACGAGCTCCAGCTTCACGAAGGCGAAGGGACTCCAGTGAATCGAAAGCGTCATCGCTACAACGAAGCAAGCAGGAAGCTGGAGGCGATCGAGTGGGCAGAAAAGTATTCTATCCGATCAGCCGCGACCAAGTTTGACGTCCCCCGAAGCTGCATTCAGGCCTGGCTGAGGAAGAAAGATGAGTTGAAGTGGCAGCAAAACACACCTGGAGGAGCAAAGCGCAAGAGACTTGATGGCGCTGGACGAAAAGTTCTGCATCCTGAAAATGACGCAGCTCTGGCCGACTGGGTGAAGGAGATGCGGGAGAACAGGCAATTCGTCTCAAGGCGCATCATTCGGAACAAAGCTGCCCAACTGCTTCAACACTCTGACATCAATATTTCCGATGGGTGGCTGCATAAATTTCTCAAACGTCACAATTTTGTTCTCCGTCGCCGCACGAAGATCTTCCATAAGCCGCCAGAAAATTACGCTGAAACTGTGGCCAATTTCATCGTACATGTACAGCTCGGCGATAATAACCACCAGGAAGCGGATTTCTCTGGGGATGATGAGAAAGGTGATGAAGTGGAGCTCGAGGACACAAATGAAGACGATGATTTCTGCTTTGATTAATGAGTGCTGGTTTATAAGAAGATTGCTAAATATACTGTTGCTGAACTATAACTGAGTCGTGGGTGACGTTTGTGGCGTGGACGCGGAAGGAAGTGTTGTCTTGTGCTCTCCAGTTTATTGTTTTTTTATATAGTTTGTGAAGGAAATTTATCTGATATAACGGACCATTCATTTGTACTTTTGCTTTGGGTCATTGTTTTGGTCTTCTTCGTGTTGATGCTCTAATTCCATTGACGATGGCGGCGACGTCCTGTGCGATCTGTCACCTATCGGTTGATGTCGGGATCTGTTGCGACTTGTGTGATGAATGGTACCATAGTGATTGTATAAAAATGTCTGCGTCCACCCTCAATGAGATTGGCAGAGCTCACGCCAATTGGCATTGTGATCGCTGTCAAGTCAAGTTCAAGACCTTCAAAGGTTTGGATGCAAACAGCGAACTGTTCAAGCCGCTACTGGCAGCTATCGATGAGCGCGTCAAGTCCACACTTGAGATTGCTGTCGGCAAATCGTTGATGACTACGGCTCCCGTTGACACACAGTCAAGTCAGAACTCCACGTCCGCCTCTCTAAAGCCGAAGCCCTCGTACACACTGGTGGTGAAGTCCAGCAACAATGATCCGGTTTCTGCTGCCACTCTGAAGCCTCTGCTCTCTTCTGTGCCGGTATCCTCATCGCATTTTTCCGGACGCGGTGCGGCTGTCATCAAGTGCGACACTGCACACCACGTTCAACTCGCTGCCGAAGCTATCAAGACCAAGCCGACCTTGACAGCTACCCAGCAGTCGCCGTCACTGCAACCAAAAATCACAGTGGCCAACGTCCCGCCGAACTCGACACCGGATGATCTGTTGACGTCTATTCAAGCCAAGAACTCGTTCCTCGCTGCATTCTCCGGGTCCCAGCTGCGCGTGATGTTCATCACAAAGTCTAGGTCTGGCTCCCACGCCGTTCTGGCCGTGTCTCCTAACGTGCGCGCACTGATCAGAACGGCAGGCGATCGACTCTTCATCGACCTGGGCTGTTACCGCGTCTACGACCGGTACTGGGTGGCACGCTGTGGTCGATGTGCCGGTCTGGGGCACAAGAAAGATCGCTGTCCGACACAAAATCGTGTCACTTGCGGTTATTGCGCCGGCGAACACTACTCAATTGATTGCCCGGACAAAAGTCGAACTCGCTGTACAAACTGTATCCATCACAAACGGCCACACACACATTCATCCTTCTCCTCTGATTGCCCATCCTTCCTCGCTGTCCGCCAATCTATTCAGGCTCGAACCTTGACCTCATGGCCAGCCAATTTCAAATCAACCACCAGGAATCCGCCTTCAACTAACAATTCTGCACAGCTAAGACTGCCATCCACTATGAATTCTGCTCAAACTACCGCCACCCTTACCCAATGACTATCACCTAATGTTTCTCCTCTGTCTTCCCCTCTACATTCCCGCTCACATCCAGTTCAATTTGGATTGATAAACATTCGTTCCGCGCGCAACAAAGCATCCTATATATCTGAAATTCTCATGGACCAACACATTCGTATCCTTTTCCTAATCGAAACGTGGCTCTTCGATTCCGATATCCTGTCTTTCACAGCCCAACTGCCTTCATCATTCCACCTAATACATTCCAGTCGCTCTTCCTCCTCTTCACTCAAATCCCACGGGGGTGGGGTGGGTGCTGTAGTTCATTCTTCACTATGTGTCACCCGTGTCCCTAACATCTCTTTCTCTTCCGTGTCATTCGAATATCTCGCACTCTCTCTTTCTATCCCCGCGTCTTCGAGATTAGGCATACTTGTTATTTATCGCCACAACAATTCCGGCACTACCCACTTATTTATTCATGATTTCGAGGCGCTTGTCTCCATTTTCTCCTCTCATTTTTCCCACAATTTTATCGTGGTAGGCGATTTTAACTTTTGGGTAGATAGCCCGTCTCGCCAGCCTTATGCCAGAGACTTTATTTCACTCCTTGAATCCACTGACTTAACCTGTTTGAACTCATCTCCTACCCACTTATCCGGTCACACTCTTGACCTCTTACTTACACCATCCGACGTCACCAGTCTCATTTCGCAACCTTTTACTTTCCCACCTGATTCACACTATTCCGATCACAGCCTAATTGCAGCATCTTTATCTATTGCATCTCTCTCTCGCCCCTCCTCCAAATCAATTACTGTCCGCAATTACAATAAGTTTGATTCGACCATCTTCCATCAATTGGTTCATTCACTTCTTTCTCCTTTATCATATCTTCTGCTTCCTCCTACACTTGTGCCAGAGCATATCAACAATGCCCTCTCAACTATTCATGACACTATCTTTCCTGCGCATGTAATTCGTATCCGCTCGTCTAACCCTCCCAGTCCCTGTCTTAATCGTGAGCTACGTAAACTTAAATCTGCTTGCCGCTCTAAGGAGCGACTTTGGCGTCGCTACCGCTCCCATTCATCTTGGACCGACTTCTGTTCTGCACGCCGACGGTTTTTAACGTCCAATGCCGAGGCCAAGTCAAACTACTTTTGTCTACATCTATCTTCTTCTTCGTCAACTGCTCACCGCTGGTCAACATTGCGATCTATCACCGGCCGCTCAAACAACTCTCACTGTCCCATTCCTGCTTCTTCCATGGCCTCATTTTTCTCTGATAAAGTGACTACTGCTCTTTCGAAACTCCCAGTATCCAACACTCCTCTCACTCACACTCATTCAGCTCATTCTTGTTCAGCATTTTCCCAAGTCCGCCTTTCCGAGACATACCGCTACATCGTCAAACTCAAATCCTGCAAATGCCCTTCAGACCCGATAAATTTTTCCGCTCTCTCTGACTCAATCTATACGCTTGCACCTATTTTCACCCATCTGATAAATTCCTCTTTCTTACATGGTGAATTTCTTGGTTCTAAACATGCACTGATTTCTCCAATACTAAAAAAACCGTCTCTCGATATAACCTCTCCTGCTCACTATCGTCCTGTTTCACTCCTTACTTTTCAATCGAAATTAATCGAAGCAGCCATCCTGGAACAGCTGCGCCCGCACATCAATTCTATACTTGACCCACTCCAATCCGGATTCGTGCCACGCCATTCCACAGAGACTTTACTCCTTTCCTTAATTTCTGATGTATTTTCTCATTTCTCCTTCAAAAATACTGTGCTCTTCATATCATTAGATTTCTCGTCCGCATTCGACTTAGTGAATCACAGTATCCTACTCAAGGATTTGCAGGCAGCAGGCATTAATTCAACAGCACTTTCACTCATTTCTTCATTTCTTTCCGACCGTTCCTACGCAGTTCGCTGTAATGGCGGTTCGTCCTCGTCTGTTCCTCTAAACTCAGGTGTACCACAGGGATCACTGTTAGGTCCAACCCTTTTTAATTTATATGTCTCTTCTCTATGTCCTATTCTGCGTGACCACTCTGTGTCATTCCATATTTACGCAGATGATGTGCAAATCTATTTTCCTCTACGTTCTTCTTCACCTTCTCTTGTCCCTAACCTGCTCGCTGATATTTCTGCCTGGGCCGCTTCCCGTGACCTCCTGTTGAATCCCGAGAAAACGCAATACTTGGTTTTTCATCCCCCCTCCATCTCTCCTCCGGTTCTCAGTCTGCCCCTTTCTTCTCAAATTCGGAACCTCGGCGTTATTGTCGATTCCTCCCTCACTTTTTGCCGCCACATCATCAATACCCAGCGTACTTGCCAACACCTTATCCGCCAATTTTACCCCATTCGACCTCTTCTAGACTACCACTCAGCGCTCCTCCTCGTCCAAGCTCACATTCTTTCCTGCATAGACTACTGCAATTCTTTATTTTTCCACCTCCCATACAAAACTGTTCGTCGTCTTGATTCCGTCCTTAACCAATCTTGTCGTTTCATATTTCGCCTTCCACCACGCACTTCTACTTCTCAATACATCCATAAACTCCACTGGCTTTCTGCTATCAATCGAATAAAATACAAACTGTGCTGTCTCGTCTACAAAATCCTCCATTCTTCATCTTCTCCCTCATATCTTCGTTCTCTGCTTCTGTCTAACAACGGACCCATTTCCCGACGTTCTCTTCCTCTCATCTGTCCAGCTGCTCTTAACCTCTCTCCCTGGTCTGCCAAATCCTTCTATTTCTCAGCCCCGCGCATCTTTAACTCACTTCCTTCTCACATTCGCGATTCTTCCTCATACGCGTCTTTCTCTTCTGCTCTTCATCGTCATCTCTTCCTCGCTGCAGCATCTGACCGCAATATCGTGTAAACATCTATTTCGTGTTACCTTATCTTGTCTATGCCCTCTCGTTTTAGCGTATACTTTTGTTTTTGCTTGTGTGCACTCACATTTTATTTCTAGCTTATTTCTTTCTGGTCCCTTCGCGCCCTTGTATCATTCTGGCGCTATACGAAATACATGTTTGTTGTTGTTGTTGTTGCAGTTTCAATACGCCTTTCCAGGAAGTGCCGGATTATAAGAGCCTGCCGGATTATTTGTCAACCCATACTTGAGGGTGCCAGATTATTAGAGCCTGTCGGATAAATAGAGCATTTACGGTATATACGACACTATGGTATTATGCACTAAATTGTGGTGTTATAAACAGGAAACGCCCCAATACATAGCGGAACGCTTGGTTGCTCTTATCGACATTATAGGGTGCACCACTCTATCTAATTGTATAGTATTGACAGTAAAACTCAACCCAGACCAGGATTCGAACCACAAACGCAACTATTTTTTTGCTAGACCTCTGTAAATTAAATGACTAATTGTTTACCGTATTTTCACACAAATCCTAATAAAGTTTACAATATGAAATAGCGATAACTTTGATTAATATGAAGAAAAACACATTTTAATGTGTACACGTCATGTGGTATATTGAAAGACTGGAATACATCGATACGGATAAGACTAAACACTTTAAAATCAATTAACATACAACAAAAGGCGTTCATAATTGCCAAAAAACACCAAGATTAAGTATGATTAAATGCAAAGGCAAATCCGCCCTTCAGACATATATGTTTACATTCTCTAAAACAGCTAATTTTTAAAAACACAGTAAAACCAATGAAGCAGTGTATAAAATGTACCGCCATGCTAATAAGAACGCCGTTACTGAAACGTTGACAATAAAACGCGATCTGATCTGCAGCATAAAAAAACAAACGGGCGAACAAAAGATTAAAATGCAAAATATCAAATGAAACCCCCTGCAACTACTAACACAACATCACAAACCAGCAAAGTACAATTATACATACTTTTACATGCACTAAAAGCACTTGGAAGACACAACAATATGACTCGACTGAAATACTCAAAATATATCCTACAAATGCATGCACAAATTGTACACAACGTTTCAGGTTGTTCTTTTTCCAATAAAATCTAGAAAGCTAAAAAAGATTTAGTAAAATCTTCATAACTAGAATATGAAACACTGGCGCCGAAAACACCAAACTAGACGAGAAATGGCGCAGTTAATTCGCTTGTCGAACCAGTCGTGGCCTGCGCACACGGCGTATATTTTGTCTCTCTGCGCCGTAATCGTCTGTCGGCGCCGAATCCGACGCCAATAATCCAGTGGCTCTCAAACTACGGCCACGACACACAACCAACGCATAGAACAAAACCAACATTATCAAGACAGACAACACAGCCAACGCCAGCGAAGTGTACGCGCCAACGCTGGGATAGTGCGCCTCGTCTTTGTCGCAGCCACGTGCGTGCCACGTGCGCCACGTGTTGTTGAGCACGTGGCGCACGTCGACACACAGCTGCTGCGCCAAATGGCGATGGTGCGCCGCCACTGTCGCAACCTGCTGTTGTAAATGTAATAATTGAGGTCGACAGCGCGAGCACACATCTGACGATGATGAAACGTTGCTGAGACAAGCGTGTAAGCTGCGTTGCGCTTCAAACACGGCGACAACACGTGGACGCACGCGCCACGTGTTGTCAATACACGTGGCGCACGAGTATGCGTCTAGCAGGTAGCGAATATGAGCGGCATAGCGGTCAATGACCTCCACATCGTCCTGCTGTAGCAGCTGGTGCCGACAACCTAAATGAAAAAATTCAAACCGAATTCAAAAAGTAAACAAAACTAAAGAAGAAAATAAAGATGTAAAAAATTCAACAAATAAAAAATGAAACATAATCTTTGATATTTTCAAACAAAACAAACAATTCAAAAGAATAAATAATTTTAAAGATTACAAAATTTAAAAAAATCAACAAAACTAAAAGATATAATCAGAAAAAAACATGATCTTTTTACACAAAAAAATCAGAATTCAAAGTATATTTACTATGTAAACAGCGGGAAAAAAAGAAGGAATAGACTATGATTAGCTGAATGGAATAAGAGTTTAGCGAAAGGAATGAGAGAGAGTATGTGTGTGCATGTGAAACAGGAACAAACGAAATGTCAAAAAAAGTGATTTGGAAGTCGTGAATGAAAACAAGCGGTAGGATGAAGATACACTAATATGAGAGAGAATATAATTATAAATACGCAATTATAAATACAGTGTAGCCCGGATGCAAGAGAGATGTCGGGAATTGAGAAAAAGTACCTTATATCCGCGGAAAAATACACGTATAAGATTATCAGATTACACGTATAAATTACACGACAAAAGACGACGTATAGAAGACGGGCTCGAAGGAATACTCTCTTATAACCCGGGTACACTATACGGTTGACGCTAAATGTGTAAGGATTCAAGAACATTAGATTGATAAAATTTGATTTAACGAATTTCTTCCAGTCCCTCGCCTCCTGCAAAGACAGCACACTACATTAGAACGCTAAACCTAACCTAACCTAAAATCTATGAAAATTATAAAAACATTTTTGTGCGTTTTTAAGCGATTTATATAAATTAGCGTTTTTAATGTTCTTGAATCCTCACACATTTAGCCTAGACCTACACTATACCTCCAATATCGGCGTGAATATCGGCCAGTGAGACGAACACGGCGCGCTGCTGGCTTGCACAGGCCGTACACACGCGCACCGACAACGTGTGACGACCGGCGCACGCGACAAAATCGGCGAAAGCCGCGGCGAATTTGTCGCGCATGGTCTGACAGTCGACCGACACGACGGCCGCCAGTTTGGCAGCGCGCATGTTGCGATGCCAGTCGATCTGGCGCAGCAGAGGCGAGTCGCCCGAAGTCTGCGTGCCATTAGGCACCATGCTCCACAGCAAGACAAGCAAACAGCTAGCGAACAACGCAACATAAGAGACGCTCATCGCCCGGTCGTAGCGACTCAAGCAGGAAGATCTCAGCGACGCTGAGCAGTCGCTCAAAGATGGCATGGTTGCCAGCGGTCTGGTGGAAAATCTCCCGTCTGTTGATACAACAGACGATTTTATTATTATCGAAAAAATGATTCATGATTAATTGATTCATTCATTCAAATGATTCATTCATTCATGTAAGAATGAATCAAGAGGAAAAACAAACAATATAAGAAATATAGCCAACACGAATACACACACCACAATATACAGATACACCAAAACCAAATCAAGCACGCAAAATGAAAGACACACATATCTTCACCATTTGCACATACAAAATAATTTGCTACTGAATTAAAAAAAATTACGAACACATAGAACATATAAGTGCCGAAAAAGATCATGCTTAAATGACGAAAACTTTAAAAATAAAGGTTACCACGACACTTTGGGCTGCATCTACGGCTGTGAAATATACTTTGTCGTTTTTTTTAAGCGCGCACCAGACAGTTTAAAATATATGGCGCGCCCCACTGTGAACCCATCTACAGTGGTGACTCCCGGTAACTCAAGCAGAGGTGTTAATGAACGAACCCGGGCCAAGATTCGAACCGCGGATATCTGACACGAGAGTTCAGCGCCTAACCACTGAGCTACTCGGAAGCTTAAACGTGAAATATACAAACGCTGCTGTAAAACTGCAAATGTAGTATATATACCCACATTTGTATTTGTATTTGTATTTGTACTTCAGCCTACCACAGGCACAATTAGCATGGAGAATAAAGTGGACATGCAATAATAAAACTAAATAAAATAAATCAGCCAGAACACATGTAACATGCGAACATATACAACATACGTAAAATTGCTAACTGAACGTATCAACTTTCATGGGCGAAATTTTATTCACTGAACTAATATGATATAGCCACAGCTGCTAAATTGTGTACAGCAGGTTTTGTATAGTTCTTGAGCCATATTTTGTGCATAAATGGCTGGCGTTCTACAAAATATACGTATTTCTGTATTTCAGACCCCGAGTATATCTCTGAAATATATATAGTATATATCTTCGTGGTGATTTGCTAGTGCTCTTATTTGGTTGTGCACCTTGGACGTGGGTTAATTGCGTCTGGGCTCGAGTTTTAGTCCACCCGAGAGATTCAAAGTGTCTGAAAGATTGACTTGGTGCTGGTATTTGCCTATGTTTTTCGGCGTTCTGCATTTGAGCTTATGAATTTTGATATGGACAAGTCAATTAAATCTCCGTAATAAATATTTTACTTACAGCACTTTCCCTTATTGTGTAAATTTTGTGGAAATTATTCCTTGCACAATGGAGAACACTGATAAAGGGAAACGTTTGAGACGTCCCGACCAGCAGATTTATACTCCGGGAGCTCTACGCTCTGCTCGCTCACAAACCCCTGCTGCCAATTTGTCAGCGACTAGCCATGGAAATAACGCTGCGTCAGTTGATCAGTGTGAAGAGCGGTTGAGCAAGACGGCGTCGGAGCGTCCCTCCTTTGATGACAGACGTTCTCATAATGACAAGTCGAAAAACAAGACAAGAGGAAATAGTCGACGATCACTTCATTCAAACGAAGCGTCCAAAGTTTCGGCCGGCAAAAATGCTCGTGCTGGAGCGACTTCCGATTACGTTGGAGCCGACTCGTCTGGTTCTGTTATCAAATCTAAGACTTCCTCGAAAACACTGTCACATTGTAAAGCGGATGAGAGCAAGAGAAAAAATGTCAGACAGTCTTTTTCCTCCGCGATACATGCCGAAGCAAAAAACTCTACGTCTTCTGCTGATGTCCCACCCGAAGTACTGTTGGAATCATTGACATTTCACAATGAAAGGAGCAAACCAACGATCAACACCTCGTCAGAATTAGAAAGACAATCTGCTGCCGGCACAAAAGCAACATCCGTGGCCGAAAAACACGTCGATAATGCTGCCAAACAATCATCTGAGGGCTGCCACTTGAAAATCGCCGCGGATTCTTCTGTTAAGAAGCGCGGCTCAGGTCGGCGCTTTTCCGAGCAGCGCTGCACGCGCTCTCGTATCTCGGCCGCTTCTGGCGGGACGGCGTCTGTCGGCGGTGATGACTGGCGCAGAGGAACGATGGTGTTCACCGCTTCCGCTAGCCAGAGCAATGAATCCCAGCCTAGTGCGGCCACGGCTATGTCGCTTGATCATCGCGATAGAAAAGAGAAGATCGAGGAATTTGTCAACAAACACTGTCGCATCACGAACGAAGAATGCCCGTCTCTCGACATCAAACATTCTTCTATCTTACATCCCAGAGCTCCTACACATGAAGAAAACTCCTCATCATTCATCTCCCCTTCGAAGATCAAACCAGAAACCTTCTCTGGGACTGAAAGGTCTCCTGGTCGGTCTGCAAGTAAAAATCAAGTGACGTGTTCCTCTAAGCAACATTCTGTGGTCTCACCGCAACCAGCTGTGTCTGTAACCTCTGCCTCAGTGGTCAGGGACCGACGAACTCGTTCCCCGTCCATCCAGTCGTCCAACACTGTGTCAAATGTCGTGTCTCTATCTACCAGCGCTGTTGACGTTTACACACCATACCGCGGTCGTCGTCTCAATAATACTGGGCAAGGTGCGACCCTATTGTGTCCTGATACTCATATATACTCATATATACTCACTTATACTCATATATACTCATATATACTTACATATACTCATATATACTCACATATACTCACATATACTCATATATACTTACATATACTCACATATACTCACATATACTCACATATACTCACATATACTCATATATACTCATATATACTCACATATACTCATATATACTCATATATACTCATATATACTCATATATACTCACATATACTCACATATACTTATATATACTCACGTATACTTATATATACTCATATATACTTACATATACTCACATATACTCATATATACTTACATATACTCACACATTCTCACATATACTCACTAATGACCTAATGAACCACTGCTATATATAATCCACAACAAGTGTGTGTATGTGTATGTATTTGTGCGTGTATGTGTGTATGTATGCCGAATAATGTGAACTGACCTGTCAGTGACAGTGATAAATCCGCACTTTCGCTGAATGTATGTGTGTGTAAAGTAAAAGTAAAGTAAAGTAAATTTATGTGTGTGTGTGTGTGCGTGTTTGTGTCCTTGTGAATATGTGTACATTTGTATCAGTGTCTGTTTGTACAATGCCGTTATTGTAAATATTCTACTGTCTGCACATCTGAGACACATTGTGTAGAGATTGCGCCATATAAATGTTTCAATCAATGAAAATGAAATGAAAATACCGTATATTTCGGCGTATAAGACGACCCTTAAAGTAAAAAAATCACCGTTAAAAATTGTGGGTCGTCTTATACAACCGATATAAAAGTCAGACCCTGAATTCTGCGTACAGAATTTTTCATTTTACATGAAAAAGTTTTTCGAATACATCACGAGATTCATCACAGATGCCATCATCGTAGGGATTCCGTTCTGGTTCTGGCAAGTCGACTTCAGCTTCATATTCGCTTTCATACAATACATCATCCTCACTACCATCCATTGCATTAGATATTGCACATTTTTTAAAGGATTTTATGACACTTTCTACCTTAATACGCCAACGCGACGCCAACGCATGGAATGGACTGCGGGCGCCATATCTTGGCAGGATTGGCTACTACAGCTTAGCACTCACACACTAGCCTAGGCCAAACAAACATGGTTTCGTCATTTAGCAGTCGTCTTATACAACCGATATATATGATAAATGCATAAAAACTTGCTCTAATTTTGTACCTCGTCTTATCTGACGGTCGCCTTATACGCCGAAATATACGGTATATATGTGTATTTTATGTGTGTGTTTTACGTGTGTGTGTGTGTGTGTATGTGACGGTTATTGCTTCAGAATCACACAACAATCCGGTTGATTCTGAGCAGGTTGTTACATCGAGTCGTTCTCGTCCTCCCGATATCATAGCCGACCACACGAATCATTCTATCAAGCCGCCGCTACTACACGATGTTCATGTATCTAGCAGGTACGTGTAACTCGCCTGGACTCGGTGGTGTAGTGGCAGAACACCCGCCTCACAAGCGCGAAGTCCGTGGTTCAAAACCCGGCCGAGGATATTTTTTATTAGGCTAGTTCTATAATACAACAGAACCTGTCCACCCAGCAGTAAATGATGGTACCAGATATCAGTCATGTGTTGTGTCATGCATTCTGGGGAGGTGGTCCTCTCTAATACGTCTTCCGCTCTTATGGTGTCATAGCGTGGAGACGGTCGGTTCTGCGGTGACAGCGAGCTGCACGGGACACACCTGTGTGTGTGTGTTCATAAGCTTCGGCTTCTTCCCGTGTAGCAGCTGTCACTTAATGCAATATCATGCAATATGATCATTTGAATCGTAATATTTGAACTTGTGTGTAGATTTGCTAGATTGTAACGTTAAGTAAATTGAAGTTGGTAAATGAGTAAATATTGTTGAGTAATGAAATGCTATGTATCGTATTCTCTCGTATTTAAAAGACCCGTTCAATTTTTAGGCGAACTTTCTGTAAAAAGTAGATATTAGTGCTAAATAGCTTACTACCATGTATAAGATACCTCTGTTTCTCAAATTAAAAAAAGGTATTTTACACACGAGAAAATACGGTATATCATTGTTGAATTCAGTAAAATGCTTTCGATTTTGTCAATATAATTGAAAAGTCGCTCATAAAATGTACACAAATATAAATTATAATATATGTCAACGTTAAATATGTGTTATGCCCATTAGTGATAATCTCGTAATGCCATCAATGTAGATGATGCGATTTTCCAACGATACACCGCTGTGAAGTGACGGTGAACAAATGCCCTTCGTTACTGAGTCACAGTCTTCACATTCACTCACGATCATGCATACCTCACTACTGCTATCACATCACATCACTCATTCCACATCATTCACACTCCTCAAAGTCTTCGTGTGTGCTTTCTCTCGAGAAGAAAATATCGACAAAGTCATCGTTTGCGCTTTTGAGCTGCTGCGATCATCATTTTCTGGATCATGGGTTGTGGCTTGCAATGTTGCATCGGGCTGCACGCCATCATCCTGACCTCTCCGCACCTGAAACAACCAAATAACTTGCTAGAGTGAACGCAACAAACATGACCACAATACAAAGTGTGCAGACCCTTGAGTGCGGCTAATGCTAGTTCTATAAAGCCAATGCCTGAAGCTGAATTCATTGAGAACAATGAGTGAATGAATTGTCAGTCAGAGGAAGTTTTCATTTACAGTTTCTTAATCTGTGCCTGACTAAGATTCGTTCTTCAAACCCCTGATAGTTACTACTTATCACTAAATATAGACTCATGAATTTGCCCCGAAACTTGTAGAGCCCTCGTTTGACGTTTGATTTGGTTATCCAAAATCGCATCAAACATGCCCACAATACAATATGATAATTTAATACACTTGTTGTTTTTCATATATTCGTTTTGTTTTTGCTGTTTTTTGCTGTTTTTTTTGTAGTCGCGGCTTGCTAACACTTCCGCCTGGCATCACTGTGACTTGTGCGCCATCTTCTGTCGCCAGCGCGCCACCGTATTTGTCTAGCTGTGCCGCCATACGCCGCCTCTTCGATCCGCGCAACCCCACTCAGCCTGTAACTGTCACCATCTCCGACAGAGGGCGCTATCATCGCTCACGCAGGTAATTCACATACGACACTGGTTAAATAGCTCAAGTGACAGCTGCTACACGGGAAGAAGTCGAAGCTTATAAACACACACACAGGTGTGTCCCGTGCAGCTCGCTGTCACCGCAGAACCGACCCTCTCCACGCTATGACGCCACAAGAACGGAAGACGTATTAGAGAGGACCACCTCCCCAGAATGCATGACACAACACATGACTGATATCTGGTATCAGTTGAACACTTGAATTAATATTTCCTTTTAATTGGATATATTGTTTTTGTTAGTTAAGTTTATTTTTCGCATTTCATTATATTTTTTCATACACATGGCAAGCTTTTGCTTGTATGTGAATTATCAATAAAATCCAATTTCAAAAATTCCAAAAAACGCACAATTAAATAATATGTATTTGATATGTATTTGTATGTGTGTTTACAATGATGCCAGTTCTTATTGTGAATCTGGCAACACTACAATTGATGCGCCTTCTGACGATCTCGCTGAATTCTCCACACATTCCAGGTGACACATTCCAGAATACAACACGTGCAATTATTAAGTTAATATCCTCCCTTTTTTATTTTTAATATTTATCTAATATCACCTCTATTATTTTTTTAAATAGTATTAATTAAGTTTCGTTTATTTATTTTTATTCTTTGAATGTGATGTATCTGTGTTATTAATTATTATTTTTAATAATAAGAATAATAATATTTTTAATGTGTTTGTGTGTATGTGTTTGCTTGCGTGTGTGTATGCATGTTTGTGTGTCTGTATGTGTGTCAGTTTGTCGAATTGTATGTGAATGTATATGTGTGTGTGTGTATGTAATGTGTATTCATGTCGCGTGTGGTTGTGTCTGTGTATGTTTGTATATATATGTATGTTTGTATGTGTGTGTGTATGTGTGTGTGAATGTCAGTTCGTCGAATGAAGGTCGCGTGTCATTGACCTTGGGTCATGCTGCCGGTGAGGTCAACTATATTATCGGTACAGGTCGAGTTGTTCCGTGTTGGCAGCAAATTGTCACTATAAGGTATATTGGCTGACTATATTCCAGTGGTCCTCAACCTTATTATAGCTACTGAACCACACAAGTTCCATACATGCCTCCATGCATAGAACCCTTCGTGTTTGAAGTATTATATGAGAAAAATCACAAATCACGTACGATCAAGACAGTCACACAAGTAGGCTACTACTGAGTGGACCGAGTTGCTTGCAGCACAGATATCAAGACCAAGCGATGTGGCGTGATTAACTGCAGCCAATGATGACCAAAACAGAGTTTGACGTCACGAATCATACGCGAGTGGGTGAACCCCTGGAGAACTGATTCACACCAAACACTTGGGGTTCGGACACCTAACCCTTAATCAATTCGGTGTGTTTTTGGGTTTTGTTTTTGGTTTTTATTGGTGACTTTACGAGGACATTTTCATATGTTTTCGATTTATCAGTTAAATTTATGTATTCACTTTTTAATTTTTTCATTGTCATTATACGTTTCTAGTTGATTTTGAGCCACTATATTATCTTAATTGTATATATATATATATATATATATATATATATATATATATATATATATATATATATATATATATCTTCCTTTAAACTTTACTTTTCCTAAACTCTCTCTTTTTCTATCTATACCTCTGTTTTGTTAGCTTCCAGTACACAGCTTCCAGAACGGAATTGGGGTCACCGCACACAGGGTGGTAATAGTGCACTTGCAAACTCTTCCCCCATGCTACTGTGCTCTATGTTACCGTCATTTGTTGGACTCGGTGGTGTAGTGGTTAGTACACCCGCCTCACAAGCGAGAGGTCCGTGGTTCGAATCCCGGCGGAGGAGAATCTCTTGGGCGAATTCTATAATCCAACAGTCCCTGTCCACCCAGCAGTAAATGATGGTACCAGATATCAGTCATGTGTCGTGTCATGCATTCTGGGGAGGTGGTCCTCTCTAATACGTCTTCCGTTCTTGTGGAGTCATAGCGTGGAGAGGGTCGGTTCTGCGGTGGCAGCGAGCTGCACGGGACACACCTGTGTGTGTGTTCATAAGCTTCCAATTCTTCCCGTGTAGCAGCTGTCACTTGAGCTTGCCTTTAACCTGTTTCCTGTACTACACCAGAGAACATGTCATCACGGAGAGCATGCAGTTGTTGGTCGTGGATCTTCGCACGTGGATGCAGGTGGGCGTGGACCAGCAGTTGTGGAAGATCTTCTATCATGGATGTCTGGAGGCGTTGAGTTCGGCATCATCATCACGCCAGGATGAAGATCAAACACAGCCAGCGTCTGTGATCTCAGAACAGCTCATCAGTCAGGTACATAATGAAGCTATATAAGCATTCGTACTATAATGAAGCTTGTTTTTTAAGGAGTAGGATTTTGTATTAAAATATGGGTTTAATAATCGGGATCTACAATAATCTACACATACACACACACACATCCACAAACACACGCACACATACACACACACACATCCACAAACACAAACACACACATCCACAAATACACACACATACACATCCACAAACACATACACACACACACACACACACACACACACACACACACACACACACACACACACACACACACACACACACACACACACACACACACACACACACACACTGACATATATATATACATGCAAATACAAATACACATACGTACACTTGTGTGTGTGTGTGTGTGTGTGTGTGTGTGTGTGTGTGTGTGTGTGTGTGTGTGTATTGTATGTAGTGTGTATGTATGTGTGTGTGTATGTGTGTTTATGTGTGTGCGTAGTGGGTGTATATATAGTATGTGTATATGTAGTGTATATATGTCTATTTGTGCTTGTGTGTGTGTGTGTGTGTGTGTGTGTGTGTGTGTGTGTGTGTGTGTATGTGCTTGTGGGTGTGTGTGTGTGTGTGTGTGTGTGTGTGTATGACCAGGGTGTGGAGTTATTCACACAGCTACTACCCTTAACACACCAACACACACACATATATATACATATGTATATTCTGTATGAATATACATACATACACATACATATACATATAGATACCCATATACATACATATACACATATGCATACAGAATAGACATACATACACATACATACACATTATCATTCATATTCACATTATTCAGATGTCATTCAAAGTATACACTTTCATTGAGTGATTGGCTGATTAAATTGTTATCAATTATCATATCAGAGTTAATTAAACTATTGATACAATTGCATGTAATGTTGAAATGTTTATGTCAATCTGTTCGTCCAGGAGCTGTTTAGCTCGAACCGAATATCGCCGCAATATTTAGCTGCTTGTTTTTTGTTGTTTTCTTACTTACTTACTTACACATACATACACACAGACAATTAGCGACGTTGGAAGACAGGTGGGCACGGGGTGATCTAATTAATATTTCAGGAAGATGACAGAATTCACAGCTCAGCAGGAAATTCGACTGATAAAGCAGGATAAAGGAAGCGGACACGGCAAGAAGCTCAGAAAACCTCGGTGCAAAAAAATAAAATAAAAAGAATCACAAAGAAAACAAAAAGAAATAAAGACAAACATAAAGACATAAAGAAATACAGTTTTCCATTGAGGCTAATTGGCATTTGGAATAAATTACACAAGACTATCGTAGAGGCCAAAACTATAGGAGAGTTCAAACACAAATTGGATACTCAGTGGGAAAGAGACAGGACAGTCCGAGCGTAAGCTCATTTCCTCTACCACAACTAGGTAAACACAAATAGTTAAGCACACATACACACACACATATACACATACATTACATACACTAAATTTGTACTTGTATGTGTGTGTTACAGGGAGTGGAGTTATTCACACAGCTACTATACTTTACAGTTGAATACACTAACATACATGCAGTTGCACACACACACACACACACACACACACACACACACACACACACACACATACAAACATATACATACACGTGCATACAAACAGGTACACATACATACACTTGTGTGTGTGTGTATGTGTGCTTGCGTCAGTGTGTGTATATATTTGTATGTGTGGGTTTGTGTGTGTGTGTGTGTGTATTTAGTGTATGTAGTATGTGTATTTGTATGTGTTTGTGTTTATGTGTGTGTGTGTGTGTGTGTGTATTCAGTGTATGTGTGTGTGTGTGTGTGTGTATGTACTGTGTGTATGTGTGTACATATGTATGTATATTTGTGCGTGTGTGTGTGTCTGTGTCTGTGTTTGCGTCTGTGTGTGTCTGTATGTGTGTCTGTATGTGTGTCTGTGTGTGTGTGTGTATTTAGTGTATGTAGTGTGTGTATTTGTATGTGTTTGTGTTTATGTGTGTGTGTGTGTATTTAGTGTATGCGTGTGTGTGTATGTACTGTGTGTATGTGTGTGCATATGTATGTATATTTGTGCGTGTGTGTGTGTCTGTGTCTGTGTTTGTGTGTGTGTCTGTGTTTGTGTCTGTGCGTGTCTGTATGTGTGTCTGTGTTGTGTCTGTGTTTGTGTCTGTGTGTGTGTGTGTGTGTGTATTTAGTGTATGTAGTGTGTGTAGTATGTGTATGTGTTTGTGTTTGTGTGTGTGTATTTAGTGTGTGTATGTGTGTATGTACTGTGTATGTAGTGTGTGCATATGTATGTCTATTTGTGCGTGTGTGTGTCTGTCGGTGTCTGTGTTTGTGTCTGTGTTTGTGTCTGTGTTTGTGTCTGTGTTTGTGTCTGTGTGTGTGTGTCTGTATGTGTGTATGTGTGTGTGTCTTTGTCTGTGTCTCTGTGTGTGTGTGTGTATGTTGATGTAATGTAATGTGTGTGTGTGTGTATGTTGATGTAATGTAATGTAATGTAATAATGTAATGTGTGTGTGTGTGTGTGTATTTAGTGTATGTAGTGTGTGCATATGTATGTCTATTTGTGCGTGTGTGTGTGTCTGTGTTTGTGTCTGTGTTTGTGTCTGTGTTTGTGTCTATGTGTGTGTGTCTGTGTGTGTGTGTCTTTGTCTGTGTCTCTCTGTGTGTGTGTGTATGTTGATGTAATGTAATGTGTGTGTGTGTGTGTGTATTTAGTGTATGTAGTGTGTGCATATGTATGTCTATTTGTGTGTGTGTGTGTGTGTGTGTGTGTGTGTGTGTGTGTGTGTGTGTGTGTTACAGGGTGTGGAGTTATTCACACAGCTACAACACTTGACAGTTGAACACTACAACATAGACATACACCAGATCGGCACTCTACAATGGACTGAATCAGCCGGCGGCGGCGATAGTGGCGCCCCCACCGGCCCAGGCGGCAATCACCAACAACATCATCATCAATCGCTAGCTACGGTGCTGTGTCAGCGTCTCGTGTTGTGTTTGGGCGATCTGTACAGATACCGCTATTTAGCTGGACAACAACAACAACAACAACAACAACAACAACAACAACAGCAACAACAGCAACAACAACAACAACACGCCTTCCAACAAGCCAACAGGCGAGTTTGTTTATATGTCTGTTTGTTTGTCTATCTATCTGTTTGTTTCTTATCTGTTCTTCTGTATGTTTGTCTGTCTGTATGTCTGTATGTCTGTCTGTCTATCTGTCTGTTTGTCAGTCTGTTTGTTCCTTATCTGTTCTTCTGTATGTTTGTCTGTCTGCATGTATGTGTGTATGTCTGTCTGTCTGTCTGTATGCTTCTTTGTCTGTTTGTCTGTCTGTATGTCTGTCTGTCTGTCTGTCCGTCTGTATGTATGTCTGTCTGTCTGTCTGTCTGTCTGTGTGTTCCTTATCTGTTCTTCCGTATGTTTGTCTGTTTGTCTATCTGTCTGTTTGTCTGTCTGTATGCTTCTTTGTTTGTTTGTCTGTGTCTCTATCTGTGTGTCTGTTTGCCTGTCTTTTATGTTCCTCTGTATGTTTGTCTGTTTGTTTGTCTGGCTGTCTGTCTATCTGTATGCTTCTTTGTTTGTCTGTCTGTCTGCTTGTCTGTCTGTCTGTTTGTCTGTCCGTTTGTTCCTCTGTTTGTTTGTCTGTATGTTTGTCTGTTTGTTCCTCTGTATGTTTGTCTGTATGTTTGTCTGTATGCTCCTCTGTATGTTTGTCTGTTTGTTTTTTGTAGTAGCCGAATGTATTGTTATCTATTTATTTGTTTGTTATCTATCTGTTTATATTTATTGTTAGCTGCTCTAATACTTTGTATGTATTCCCAACAAAAAAATCAAATATGAATAAACACGAAAAGTAAATGATATATAAATACAACAAAAAACTTATCGAAATATATACACACCAACTTATTAAGATTGTATGTCCAAATGTCGGATTATAATGGAAATATACCTGAGGTATTTGCGTGTGCTTACTGTGTTATCGTCACAGCGATGTGTGTGTGTGTGTCTGTGTGTTTGTATGTGTGTCTGCAGTCACTACCTGCATGCTCAACGACTCAACCCGAAAAACGGACGTCCTTATAATCAACTGGCATTACTAGCTCTCTATTCGGTAAATATAATATATCTATCTATCTATCTGTCTATCTATCTATATATCTGTCTATTTATCTATCTATCTATCTATCTGTCCATCTATCTATCTATCTATCTGTCTATCTATCTATCTATCTATCTGTCTATCTATCTATCTATATATCTATATATCTATCTTTCTGTCTATCTATCTGTCTGTCTATCTATATATCTGTCTATCTATCTATCTGACTATCTATCTATCTATCTATCTATCTATTTATCTATCTATCTATCTATCTGTCTATCTATCTATCCGTCTATCTATCTATCTATCTATATATCTATCTATCTATCTGTCTATCTATCTATCTATCTATCTGACTATCTGTCTATCTATATATCCGTCTATCTATCTATCTATCTATCTGACTATCTATCTATTTATCTATCTATCTATCTATCTGTCTATCTATCTATCCGTCTATCTATCTATCTATCTATATATCTATCTATCTATCTATCTATCTATCTATCTATCTATCTATCTGTCTATCTATCTGTCTATCTATCTATCTGTCTGTCTATCTATCTATCTATCTGTCTATCTATCTATCTATCTGTCTATCTATCTATCTATCTATCTATCTATCTATCTATATATCTATCTATCTATATCCAAAATGTATGGAGTACTCACGTGTCTGGTGGATAAATGATATAAGATGAAGTTGAACTTCTTCAGACACAATATTTATTTATAAAAAATAAAAATAAATAAATATAAATAAATATTATAAAAAAATAAAAATTAAAAAAAAAATATATATAAAAAATAAATATTGTGTCTGAAGAAGTTCAACTTCATTTTATATCATCTATCTATCTATATATCTATCTGTCTATCTATCTATCTATCTGTCTATCTATCTATCTATCTATTTGTTTGCAGCATAAGCGAGTTGAGGCGGTGTATTTCTACTGCCGGGCTTTGTTGTCGTCCAATCCGTTCAGCACAGCTCATGAATCTCTACTCACCCTGTTCCACGAAGCCACCAAGAAGGTTGAAAAATAACCACCTACTGTTCAACACACACACACACACACACACACACACACATACCATGTTCAAGCTATTTCATTAATACATGCATTTTTATGGTATTTGAAGTCCGTGTGTGTATTTTTTATTGTGCATTCTATTTTTATTCTCCGTAAGCCCTTGCTTTTATTCGATCTTCTATCCTTTAAAAAATCTACTCGTACACTTAGGTCAACTGATGATTCTCGTCTCTTACTGGAACCTGCTTTTCCTTCTAGACATACTCACTATAATCGTTGTTTCTCTATCTTAGGACCCCGTATTTACAATAAGCTCTCCCCAACACTACGTTCTATCAATTCTATCCCTGTTTTCAAAAAACACCCTGAAAAATATTTCTTGGTGAAATCGTATTATATCTTAGATAATATTGTTTATACTAGTGATGAATATAAGGTTTATTAGGTTTAAGGTTTATATATCATAAGGCTTATAAGGTGTAAGGTTTATAAAGTATAACGCTTATAAGGTTTAAGGTTTATAAAGTTTAACGCTTATAAGGCTTAATGTTTATAAGGTTTAAGGCTTATTATGTATATAAGGTTTAAGGTGTAAAAGGTCCAAGGCTTATTAGGTTTAAGGTTTATAATGTTCAAGGTTTATATGGTCAAAGGTTTATAGGTCTAATGCTTAAAAGGTTTATAAGGTCTAATGCTTATAAGGTTTATAAGCTTTAAGGTTTATAAGGTCTACGGTTTATATGGTTAAATGTTTATAAGGTCTCATGCTTATAAGGCTTATAAGGTTTAAGGTTCACAAAGTTTAAGATTGATAAGGTTTTCTCTTGCTCTATTTCTTTCTCTCCATCCTTCGCTCCGTGTGTGTCTGTATGTGTATGTGTGTGTGTGTGTGTGTGTCTGTATGTGTGTGTGTGTATGTGTGTGTGTGTGTGTGTGTGTGTCTGTGTGCTTGTGTATTTTCACCGCTAGTACCTAGCTATACGTCCGGCCTGCTTCGACGCGGTAGTTGTTGAAGCGGCCACCAGGGGGCGCTGTTGTGATGGCGGCGGTTCGGATATATGGTCGGAAGTGTGGCGACATCCGGACGATGGCGGCTGGTCCTTGCGCAACCCTCAAACCGATCACCATCAACAACAACAGCAAGAACAACAACATACTCTTGATTCCGCTGCCGATGTTCGCGAGAAACATTTGAAGACATTGGCAGGAGATCAGGTACAGTAGCGATCGGAAACTCTACCGTATTTTCCCGTGTTTTAAGAGATCCCTTCAATTTTTAGGTTGAAATTCTGGAAAAAGTAGTTTTTGGTGCTAATGAAGATCCCTGTTTCTGAAATGAATAATTTCACCAAAAAGGTATTTTATACACGTAAAAATACGGTGATCTATAGTGATTAATAGTGACTTGATTCTGAATATATCTAGTAATTAATAGTGACTTAATACTCAATATATCTAGTAATTAATAGTGACTTAATACTCATTATGTATAGTTATCAATAGTGACTTAATACTCATTATATAGTGATCAATAGTGACTTAATACTAATTATGTATAGTGATCAATAGTGACTTAATACTCATTATGTATAGTAATCAATAGTGACTTAATACTCAATATGTATAGTGATCAATAGTGACTTAATTCTCAATATATCTAGTAATCAATAGTGACTTAATACTCAATATATCTAGTGGTTAATAGTGACTTAATACTCAATATATCTAGTAATCAATAGTGACTTAATACTCAATATATCTAGTTATCAATAGTGACTTAATACTCAATATATATAGTGATTAATAGTTACTTAATACTAAATATATCTAGTAATCAATAGTGACTTAATACTCAATATATCTAGTGGTTAATAGTGACTTAATTCTCAATATATCTAGTAATCAATAGTGACTTAATACTCAATATATCTAGTGATCAATAGTTACTTAATACTCAATATATCTAGTGGTTAATAGTGACTTAATTCTCAATATATCTAGTTATCAATAGTGACTTAATACTCAATATATCTAGTAATTAATAGTGACTTAATACTCAATATGTTTAGTGATCAATAGTGACTTATATGTAGATTATAAATTTTACACTAGAGTTTATGCAAATTATAGAGTTTTATAGCTGTTTTTTGCGGCATTTTGTTTGTTTTTTGTGCGAGAATTATAATATTAACAATAATAATAATATATTGTGTGTTTAATTATCAGGTTTTGAAGTTGTTTGTGGCCAGTTTTCTGCATGTACAGGGCAGAATATACACGCGTGTTAAGTGAGTGTTTTGTTATCTTATCTATGTGTGTTCATGTGTAGAGTGCTGTGTCATAGACAATGTATTCATAATGTATTTATTTTATATATACTGTATTGATAATGTATTCATATATAGGCGTATATATATGTGTTTGTATGTGTGTGGTTTTTTATATGTGCATATTCGCATGTGTGCGTATATGTGTTTGTGTGTATGTGTGTGTGTGTGCATGTGTGTTTGTGTACGAGCATATGTACACGTGTATATATGTGTGTGTGTATTCATGTATGTGTGTGTGTGTGTGTGTATGTTTATCGATAGCATGGAGACGTTTCAGCAGGATTCGTGTGATATGCTCCTGTTGTTTGGACATTTGCTACAGCGTAACGCCGTCCAACACACGACATCACCATCATCATCGCCCCAGCTATTGTCTGCAGGAACCATGTTGCAAATGTTGACCATTGTGCTGTTCAACATTGCAAACACGAAACTCACAGGTGACACACACGTGAAGATGCAAAAAATTGTTGCGTTTTTTGTTTTTTCATATAAAATGTTGCCCACTTTTCTTAAGATATTGGGTTTTAATACGCACAATCGAGTATATTTGTATATTTACGTGTCTTATTTCAAATTTAGTTTAATAATACTGAAATATAGGAAAATATTTGCCAATAAATATCCCAGGAGACTGTTTGGTTCTGTGGTTTCAACCAACGATGCCAAATGTGTTTAACCGGGAGGTCCGTGGTTCGAATCCCGTCGAAGGAGAATTTCTTTGGGTGAATTCTATAATCCAACAGTCCCTGTCCACCCAGCAGTAAATGATGGTACCAGATATCAGTCATGTGTTGTGTCATGCATTCTGGGGAGGTGGCCCTCTCTAATACGTCTTCCGTTCTTGTGGCGTCATAGCGTGGAGAGGGTTGGTTCTGCGGTGACAGCGAGCTGCACGGGACACACCTGTGTGTGTGTGTTCATAAGCTTCGACTTCTTCCCGTGTAGCAGCTGTCACTTGAGCAGCCTTTAACCTTTAACCTTGTGTCAGAGGTGACACACACAGTGTTGATTTACATTGCACGTATTTTTTTAAGATTCGTTATTATAATAATATAATAATTTTCGGTTATTCCGTTTTATTGCCGGTTCGCGATTGTTTAATCTGATATAAGTAGATTTTGCTGTAATTTTTGTTTGTGCTTGAACTGAGTTGTGTTTTGTTTATTAATATTAATATTCTTATTGTTATTATTAATTTTAATTCCATAGGTAAATCCAGTAACATGGGGGAAGAGTGTGCAAGTGCACTATTACCACCCTGTGTACGGTGACCCCATGTGTACTGGAAGCTAACCAAACAGATTTATCGAAAGAAAGAAAGAGTTTAGGAAAGGAAATGTTTAGTCGGAAAGATGAAAGCTAAAATATGAAGAAAGAGACAAAAATATAAAATAATAAATTTATATCATAAATCAAAGTGTATATACACTTTTAACAAATCGTGATCAAATACATTAATTTAAAACAATTAATGTATTGTGTTTACCCTTTATAAATCCTCCCTGCGCATATGAATGTAAAATTAATGTAATTCATTAGTCATTTCAAGTCCATATCTAACCGTACGTATTCCAAGAAAATATATCGAATTTTTGAAAGCCAAACATTTCGTTATGTTAGGATAATTACTGCGAATATTTATCGCCTGCCTACGTAGAATATATATAAATATATGAATATATAATTAAAAAACATATAAATAATTTAGAGTAATACAAACACCTTAATAATTGTAGAAACAAAAATTCTGTAAATCAATATTGTACATACGTATTTCTTACACTATTTGGGACATTTTCTGTTCTTACCTCTCTTACACTTTATGCGTTTATATGTGTGTCTATTTGTCTATGTGTGTGTGTGTGTGTGTGTGTGTGTGTGTCGGGTAGCTTTTTCTATCGCTGTGTCGTCAATTAGGGCGTGCTTTAGTCATTTGTCTGTCTGTTCATGTGTGTGTGTGTGTGGGTGTATGTGTGTATTGCTTGTGTGTGTGTGTGTGTGTGTGTGTATGTGTGTTTGTGGTTTGTTTTTTGGTGGCTCAAATGATCTGTATGTATGTGTGTGTGTGCGTGTGTCTATCTGTGTGTGTGTGTGTGTGTGTTTGTGAGTCATTCTTTGTGCTACAATTAACCAGTCTTACTAAGTCTTTTGTTTGGCTCTCGCTGGATGCCCGCGGTCCCTCATTTATCCGCCCACTTCACTATTTGTGCTCGCCATTCAAACCTTGACTGAATTTCTTGCGCCTAAAGATTGGCTCCTTCCGCAAGCCATTTTGCGGTTGAGATAAACATATTGATTGCTATTGGCACCTGTGAATACCAGGTAAATCCAGTAGCATGGGGAAGAGTGTGCAAGTGCACTATTACTACCCTGTGTGCGATGACCCCATGTGTACTGGAAGCTAACCAAACAGATATGTATAGATAGAAAGAAAGTTCGAAAACAAAATAATAAATAAATACCAATAAACAATTCATCCGATAACACTGCGTAATGTCATTCCGCCCACGTTCCTCAATAAATAACAACAATCAACAATAAATATATATGATTTAATAAATAACAACCCTAAATAAATATTAATAAATATTGACAAATAGTTAATAAACACAAATAAATATGATTCAATGAATATAAACAGCCAACAATGAATAATATAACGATTTGGCTAACGAATGAATGAATGCAATTTTTCGCAAAATAATTGGAGTAGGTTTGGAACATTTTGTCACAAATGTCTTTGTAGTTGTGTATGTTCTGTTGGCTACCTGTAAAACCTTTACTAGAAAGGAACCTCTAATTAAACGTCACTTTGATTAATTCTTCTCTTTTGGGTAATAGCTATGACTGACTGATGTTTATTAGTGAATTTGTGATTTATTACCGGTAATCACCCAGTGTATTTGTGTATTTTTTGTTAAATATATATACATATACGTTAGCTGGTTCTTTTTTAGATCCATAAAATTTACCGTATTTTCTCAAAATTCTGACCAGCTAGTGGAAAAATAGAGCGGCAACTTCTAATTAAACGACACTACGGGGGAAGGTTTGAAACAATAGAACGACATTTTGCTCAAATAAAACTTTTACCGTGTATATTTGTGTGAAATTAAACATCAATTATATTTTTACACATACTGTTAGCTAGAGTTGGGAATTTTTTGTGATAATTTTATGCTTTTATTATGTGTCGAAAAATGCCAAAATATGTTGTCAAAATCCCCCAAAATATGTTATTCAATTTTCACATAATATGTGAACTTTGGACTCTTTCGTAGAATTTTTGCATTGGGTAGCCACCATTTGAGAGGTGAAATTTTCATAATATTTTACCTTGTTTGAGCCCTTTCTATAATGGTAGTGGTGCAGTGGCGGCGCCAGGATTTCTCCGGTGGGGGGCTAAGGAAAAATATACGGGAACTTGGCAAAACATGAGGAACTACACTAGAAATATTCATGGTAGAGGTGCCATTTTGGACTTTTGCTTCGAGACACAATACTCCCAATGATTCAATTCTGCAAGTATATATATATATTTAATGTTTTTCGAGTGAGCAGTCGATTTGTTGTATTGCTTGAGCTGTGGCTTGTGACCAGCGGACACGTTTTTCTCACATGCAACGTAACACACGCTCTCACCATCAGATATGCTTTTCTGGGAAATTCGATTTAGCATTGAATCCCTTCAGTCCTTTTGAGCGTGACAATATAGACGCCATTTGAGCAATTTTTGATGAATGATTCCCGAAAATATAAATATGAAGTGCATGTATGTATAATTCTACCTCTCCATAGAGCCAATGACACGTGTACCTAGCTAAAAGTGTAGCATAACATCTTGAATCCCTGATATTTATGTAATTACAATTATTAACAGAGCTAACAATGATTAATTCCAGGTACAACCCATATAAATATATATTTGGACAACATTCTCCAGTAAAAATTACATTTTATGTGAAAAAATGTTTTTTATGTGATTACATAAAATCCCCAACTCTACTGATAATGAATGCATGCATGAGAGAAATATTTGAAATTTTTGGTATTACGCAAAATTGACTATACAAAATATATAATAAAAACAACAAAAAAATGTTCAATATATACTTGTATATTTGTGTTTTGTTATTTGAAAATGTACACAATTATTGTTTATAAGTATTAGATTTGTGTAATTAATTTACACACATTCAATATATATATATATATATATATATATATATATATATATATATATATATATATATATATATATATATATATATATATATATATATATATATATATATATATTGAACATTTTAAATAAAGGTGCCTAGAAGAGGTTTAAAACGTTTAATTGTCATGAAGAATGAATTGATTATGTACAATGAGAGATTTATTTAGATCAGTGGTTCTTAACCTGTGTGTGGGAAATTCCCCTGTCTGGTGGGAAATGGAAGAGCTGTCAAGTGGCAATCTTAAGCTCGGACAGAACAGGACAACTATGTGTGTGTTTTTATCAATTCAAATTCATTTATTTATTGTTTCTAATCACCTCTAATGGCATTTAATATGATGTAACAACTGAATTTATTGAATTTATCAGCGCTGTGTTGTATGTGGAAAACTAAGAGATGGCTGAATTAAGAAGTGGGGGTAATCAGTGAGAGAATAAAAGGTTGAGAACCACTGATGTAGACCAAATATACGTGGGGTTGTGGGGTATGTTTGTGTTGGGTCTTGAAGGGGACCAGGCCAGCGGCGAATTGCGTTCTCACTATCAACACCTGGCTTTAACGGTGGCTATTGAGATGTCCCGACATGTTATTATCTGCTGTCTACAAATACTTCGCTCGTCTTCCGAACAGAACAGCGACCAATCTCAACAGACCAGACTGTTCTCAAACGACTGCGTTGAAACGTGCATGGTCTACCTGAAGGTTAGTAAAGCTCCCGGTTAGCTCAGTGGTTTAGAACCTGTATTAGAAAAAGAACAACAACAACAACCGTGTATTTGATATAGCGCACCAATCAACAAAGGCGCGATAAACATGATATATAGAGATACAAGAGCAATAATTACATCAAAACGGGAGCTCAAAAAGAAGAAAACCAGAGCTAGCAAAGACAAAAATATATCGGGGCAGATAAACACCAAATTATTTTATGCTGAAAAATAACATCCACAAACACATGAACTGACAAATACGTTAAATAGCACAGATAGAATAAATAATATATTATATGTTTATCTTATGCATTGTGTTGTTTCCTGAAAAAACTTAGTTTTACTCAATCCTCTTAGAGGAGTTGTATTAATTCATGTTGAATGAAAAAAAGGTTTGCTATTACGTCGTTTGTATTTTAATAGTTTCGTGCCTGAACACTAAGAAAGCTTAGCAAACCACTGAATTAGACGTTGAACTCTCGTGTGTCGGAGGTTCACTGCGGTTCGAATCCCGGCCCGGGTTTGTTTTTATCACAACACCTCACTGACGTGAGTCTACCGGTAGTGACCCATCTGTAGATGGACACACAGTGGGGCGCGCCATATAGCCTCAACAGGCTGTAGTGCGCGCTTAAAACACTAATACACCAATACTTAAAACACCGTTTGTGCATGTGTGTGTATGTGTTTGTGAGTGTGTATCAGAGTGTGTAGTAAAGTAAGTAAAGTAATGTACTTTACTTTACTAAAGTAAAGTAATTAATTAAAGTGAAGTAAAGTAATGTATGTGTGTCTATCAGTGTGAGTATGTGTTTGTGTGCGTTTGTATGTGTGTGTCAGTGTGTGTATGTGTGTGTTAGTGTGTGTGTGTGTGTGTGTGTATGTGTGTGTGTATGTATGTGTATGTATAGGTGTATATATGTGTGTGTCAGTGTGTGTGTGTATATGCGTATGTGTGTGTGTATGTGTGTCAGTGTGTATGTATGTGTGTGTGTGTGTGTGTCAGTGTGTATGTATGTATGTGTGTCTGTGTGTATGTATGTATTTGTGTGTATGTGTGTGTATGTGTATGTGTGTGTGTATATGTGTCAGTGTGTGTGTGTCAGTGTGTGTGTGTCAGTGTGTGTATGTATGTATGTATTTGTGTATGTATTTGTGTGTGTCAGTGTGTGTATGTATGTATGTGTGTGTGTCAGTGTGTAATTGTTGCTGTCATGACATTCCATTCATCCTGTTGTCGTCATTGTCAAGGTGAAACATTATGCCGTTCTGTTCATGTCTCGTCTTGTCTTCAATGAATGAATGAATGTGTTTATTCACTAAGTGGCTGAGTGACTCACAAACACACATTATGGAGAGAGGGATAAATATCCTAGCTACGCCTCTGCGCTGGCTTCATATTCTGTGGCATGTGTGTATGTATGTGTGTGTGTGTGTGTTCTATTTGGCACCGTTGGATGGACTTTTGTGAATGCGATATGCCGTCTTATCGTTGGTCATTGTGAACACGCACAAGCATGTTTCCTTTCTTGCCAACTAAGATTGTATCTCCCTCTCTCATTGATTTCCCAGGAGTTTTCCGGTGGGAGGAGCTAAGCAAAAATATACAGTTAATTAGCGAAACATTTTGAGCAACCGCACTCGAAATGCTCATTGTCAGGTGTTTTTGGGCTGTTCAGGTGGCTTAGAATACACAGGGGTCTGATCATTTGTAAGTGAAGCCATTATATACAAGTGCTGTATTGAAACGTATCATACAAAAGCACTAACCATCTTCATAGATAAGAATTTAACGAGAATAACAAGTATATTAACAAGAAAACACAACGAATACAGCAAGTAACTTATAATATATCGTTTTTTTCAGATCGATGTGTGTGTTAGAGAGACTGTGTGTGTGTGTGTGTGTGTGTGTGTGTGTGTGTGTGTTTGTGTGTGTGTGTGTGTGTGTGTGTGTGTGTCCCTATCTCATGTCTCTCCTTATCTACAAAACTTGGAACTTCTTCATATTAAGGCGCTTATTGAATACCGCATCTGTTTGATCATCCATTCCACTCTTATACTCCGTAAGCCATCGTACTAATTTGAACTTCTATCCTTCAAGAAATCTACTCGTACACTTAGGTCAACTGATGATTATCGTCTCTTATAGGAACCTGCTTTTCCTTCTAGACATACTCACTATAATCGTTGTTTCTCTATCTTAGGACCCCGTAATTACAATAAGCTCTCCCCAACACTACGTTCTATCAATTCTATCCTTGTTTTAAAAAAAAATCAAATTAAAAAAAAAATGTAAAAAAAAAAAAAAATGTTCATGGTGAAATCGTATTATACTCTAGAGAACATTGTCTATATTAGTGATGATTATAAGGTGTAAATTATCTCTCTTCTTTCTTCACCTTTCACTTTATGTGTGTGTGTGGCTATGTGTGTGTGTGTGTGTAAGTGTGTCTCTGTGTGTGCGTTTGTGTGTGTGTGTGTGTGCGTGTGCAACGCCCTAGAGACCCTCTAGGTGTAGGACGCTATATAAATATCTACCTAATGTAATGTGTGTGTGTGTGTGTGTGTGTGTGTGTGTGTGTGTGTGTGTTTGTTTGTGTGTTTGTTTGTTTAGGTTTATTGTCACTCATACATAAGCACACACATGTGAAAATAAATCGTATAGCACAGTGACAAAGTCCTATAAGCCGAAGCTTCTTTTAGGACTTGTTTAAATCAAATATAATGAGGAACTAAATTAATATAATACAATCACAAGGCAATAAAATCGAATAACAATCAAACATGATATATCATACAACACAAAACAATTTGCAAACGACAATTTGAAAACAATTCGCAAAACAACAGGAGTGTGAAAGAGAGATATGTTACCTCAAACAAGAGTAATTTCAGAATTTTCAGTTCTTTGTTTCTCCAGCAAATGTTTCTTCAATTTGTTTTTGAAAATGGCGTATTTCCCTACATTGAGTAGTTCTTCTATTTCTAACGGTAGAGAGTTGATTTTTTTTGGACCATTTGTGTGTGTGTGTGTGTTAGATAGGCATGAATGTGTATGTCTCTGTCTGTCTGTCTGTCGATCTGTCTGTGTGTCTGTCTATCTGTCTTTCTGTGTCTGTTGTCTATCTGTCTCACTGTCTATCTGTGTTTGTCTGTCGATCTGTGTCTGTCTGTTTGTCTATCTGTGTCTATCTGTTTGTCTATCTGTGTCTATCTATTTGTCTATCTGTTTGTCTATCTGTTTGTCTATCTGTGTCTATCTGTTTGTCTATCTGTTTGTCTGTCTGTTTGTCTATCTGTGTCTGTCTGTTTGTCTATCTGTGTCTATCTATTTGTCTGTCTGTGTGTGTGCTTATCGGTGTTTTTATTTGTGTATGTGTACGTGTGTGTATATATATATGTGTGTGTATGTTTGGTGCGCAGGTATGGTGTGATTGGCTGTTGTGTTCAAGCAGTATATGGAACCCTCCTCCGTGTACCTCTGACTACATGGTCAGGTGGGCCAATTCAACACATATTATTAGTATAATTATTAATTACACAGGTAAATACAGTAGCATGGGGGAAGAGTGTGCAAGTGCACTATTATCACCCTGTGTGCGGTGACCTCATGTATACTGGAAGATAACCAAACAAATATAGAGAAATAAAGGTAGGGTTTAGGAAAATATAGATTTTAGTCACGAAGATGAAAGCTAATATGAAGAGAGAAACAAAAAACGATAAACGATTAATTGAATGAAATTATCAGATCCAAATATTAAATATGAGTGCCCATATAGACACACACACAATCGTACAACGGACAGATTAAGATAATATATAAGATAAATGATAATAAAAAAAATGTTTCCATCAACTCCTCATAACTTTGAGCTCCACTAAAAGTGGTCAAGAAAAATATCTTTCTGTATAATTGGTTGATATATTTGCATTATTGCAAAGACGTTGCATAGTAATGCATGTACATGACTGATCGCCCCCAAAATTGCACTCCTTGATCCGCCACTGACATATATCGATAACGATAATATACACACGGTAACTATTGGCAGACCGAATTCTCCATAGTCAATTTCATTTCCTAGGCTCACAGGAAATATCGATTTTCCGGTGGGATTCAATAAAGACCATTTTATATCATATATCGTTTCGCATTTGCTTAGATATGTGTGTGTGTGTGTGTGTGTCTGCATGTGTATGCGTATGTGTGTCTTTGTGTGTGTATGCGTATGTGTTTGTGTGTGTGCTTGTGCTTGTGTGTATGTGTGTGTGTGTGTGTGTGTGTGAAATTGATGTAGGCGTAAATTTATGGGGTCGCCCATTAGCCCATATCAATTGTTGTGGTCAACAGTGTGTGTGTGTGTGTGTGTGTGTGTGTGTGTTTGTGTATATGCGTGAGTCTTTATACCTGTGTTTTGCTTTGTACCTGTGTAACGGATCTTAGCCACAATGTGTGTATGTGTGTGTGTGTGTGAGCATGGACGTTTAGTGCCCCTGACCAACAACACACACACACACACACACACACACACATACACACACAAAACACATACACACACACACAACACATTCACCAATTGTACAGGTTTTATTGATGTTGTGTCGTGTAATTGGCATTGTGTATGTATGCGTGTTTGTGTCATGTTTATATGTATTATGTATATACTCAAGCAGAAAAGGCGCATAGCAGAACTGTGTGGGAATTTCCCCTGTCTGGTGGGGAATGGAAGAGTTGTCAAGTGGGAAGCTAAAGGTCGGACAGAACAGGACAACTATGTGTGTGTTTTTATCAATTCAAATTCGTTTATTTTTGTTTCTAATCACCTCTTGATGACACATTTACTTTGATGTAACAACTGAATTTATTGAATTTATCAGCGCTGTGTTGTGTGTGGAAAATGAAGAGATGGCTGAATTAATAAGTGGGGGGAATCAGTGAGAGAATAGGTTAAGAACCACTGTTCTAAACTTTTCAGCAGCGTTCGACATAGTCAACCATTAGTGTGTGTGTGTGTGTGTGTGTGTGTGTGTGTCTTGGCTCAGAGCTGGTGATGACGGTTGGAGCTTATTGGCGACGCTCACAAACCGCCTGAGGCAAATGCAGGTCAATAACGCCGACCTTCGTGACCTGCCTGCTGCAGGTCAGTGACCTTTGGGGTCACGCGATGACATTTGACCCCGGGGGCGTGCTCACACTTTGACCTCTACCACTAATTATGACATCCCGATGGTGTGGCGGCAAAAACGATTTTTGCCATGAGTTTTAGCCATTTTGGAAAGCACAAAATGTCATTTTGATTTTTTTCGGGCAAATACGGATGAGCATCAGGAATAAATTGCATTCATTTTTATTTTTCTGCAATTAATTTTATAACAATAACGTTGTTAATTATGGATGCGCGGAAAATGATGGGCTGTCTGGCGTAACATAACGAACTACATTCAAAATGTTCATGGTCCTGATTTCTTTTGGAGGTTGAGGGAGATTGGACAAATTTTTCGGAGGATGTGGGCTTAATCCCCTTGAAACCTCCACTTGGTGCCGTTCCTGATTTGCATGTGTGTGTGTGTGTTAAGACTGTGAGGTTGTACGTTTGCCTGAAGATCTGATGATGCGCAATTTTCCTCCGCTCAGCTGTATCGATTATGATGTGGTGTATGTCCAACCCTCTCTCTGTTCTGTGGTGAGTACGTTGGCGTAATAAAGTAAACATTTACATAGTGTACAATCGCAATTGCTTAGTTCAAGCGTTCTTAACGCAGTTCGTGCGAGAGCTCCTGTGAAAAATAGAAAAGTATTTATTTTCACATATCCTTTATATTTTGGCTGGAATAAATCAAAGGAAAATTTGAGCAACTTTGAGTCATATATATGAATGAATAATGAATATATATAAAATTTGTTATCACTTCGTTTGTATTTGATCTTTTTCATTGTAGCTATAGCCATAATAATCCAGGGTATGCGAAAACTGAGTGCTGTAAGGCTTAGTGTAATAATTAAGACACTTGATTTCTATAGCTAGCATTCCAGGCAGACCTTGATTAAATCATATTACCTGCTTTGATCGAAGATGAGCATTGAATTTATGAAATTATTATTAAAAGCGCAATAATTACAATAATAAGGAAAATTCTAATATGTAGACTTTCATCGCTTTGTTCAGTGGCGGATGTAGAGTGCAATTTTGAGAGGGGCTAAATTAATTTTTGGGGGGAGGGGTGAATTTTGGGGACGATCAGTCATATACATGCATCATTATGCAACATCTTTGCGATAATGCTTATAGCAACAAATTCTACAGAAATATATTTTTCTCAAACGCTTTTAGTGAACCTCTTGGTCATGAGGGAAACATTTGTAGAGGGGGGGGGGTTCAGTCCCCCTGTCGCTACCGGAAAATTAACGGTTTGAAACCATTGGACCATAGCTGATGATATATTTGTCTCAAGCTTATCATATAGAATGTGTAATTGCGTTTAAAGGTCCTGAAAGAATGCACGGTGATATTTTATTATTAGATTTCAACGATTATTGGGACTTTATGTTTGTGTGTGTGTGTGTGTGTGTGTGTGTGTGTGTGTGTGTTTGTGTCACTGTATTTGTGTGTGTGTGTGTGTGTGTGTGTGTGTGTGTGTGCTTGTGTCACTGTATTTGTGTGTGTGTGTGTGTGTGTGTGTGATTGTGTCACTGTATTTGTGTGTGTGTATGTGACTATATATATGTGTATTTGTGTGTGTGTGTGTGTGTGTGTGTGTATTTGTGTGTGTGTGTGTGTGTGTGTGTGTGTGTGTGTATTTGTGTGTGTGTGTGTGTGTGTGTATTTGTGTGACTGTATATGTATATGTGTATTTGTGTGTGTTTGTGTGACTGTATATATGTGTATTTGTGTGTGTGTGTGTGTGTGTGTGTGTGTGTGTGTGTGTGTGTATTTGTGTATGTATGTATGTATGTGTACTGGTAGGAAAAGGCACGCGATATACTGCGTGTTCGACGTGTGCTGTTTGTGTGCGAGCAATTTCTGTGTGGCACCGAGCCTCCGGCGTTATGTTGGCTTCGTTGTGAAGACGGGCATTGCGAATATGCCAGTGCCGCCGTCACTCCCCCACAACCATCATCCCCATCCCCACTATCGCCACCACCCCCCACCGACACGATCAAGGTCAGTATAAGCAAACATAAACATGTTCAAATGTAAGCTGAAATATTGTTGGACTCGGTGGTGTAGTGGTTAGCACACCCGCCTCACAAGCGAGAGGTCCGTGGTTCGAATCCCGGCGGGGGAGTTTCTTTAAGCGAATTCTGATACCAGTTATTGGTACCAGATATCAGTCATGTATTGTGTCATGCATTCTGGGGAGGTGGCCCTCTCTAATACGTCTTCCGTTCTTGTGGTGTCATAGCGTGGAGAGGGTTGGTTCTGCGGTGACAGCGAGACACACCTGTGTGTGTGTTCATAAGCTTCGACTTCTTCCCGTGTAGCAGCTGTCACTTGAGACCTTTAACCTTTAATAAGCGTAAAATATACATACATACAAAATTTTACGTTTTCTCTGGTGTTTTTACCATATTAAGACTTTTTAGCCTAAGATCTTAAGCCCTGCTGGGGAAAATATGCAGTAGAATTTTGGATTATAATATGAGCTTAATAACCGGGACTTTGCAAGCTACCTAAGCTTCACAGGGACTGAATTCATTTGTCCTCTCACACTTAAATTCCGTGAATGTGTGTGTGTGTGTGTGTGTTTGGACAGAATGAAGTTGAGTCCGACAACCAGGATGATTTCCCGGAGAAGTCATCTCTGCTCCTCGATGATGAAGATGAAGAAGACGGAGATGTTGGTGAAGATGCTGAAGATTCTGGCCAGACCAGGGTGACAGCAGGAGTGGAGAGACTGCGGCGGGAGAAGCGACGTCTCGAGAGGAGGATTCTTCTTCAACAACTGCGACATCAACAGCTGCAGGTGGAGACATACGCACATACATACGCTGACACAGACACAAACACACAAACATACATACGCTGACACAGACACAAACACACACACATACATACACTGACACACACACACATAAACCTACATACACATACACTGACACACACAAAACATACATACACATACACTGACACACACACACACACAAAACATACATACACATACACTGACACACACACACACATAAACCTACATACACATACACTGACACAGACACAAACATACATACACATACACTGACACACACACACAAACATACATACACTGACACACACAAACATACATACACTGACACAGATACATACAAACATACATACACATACACTGGCACCCACACAAACATATACATACACAGACAGACACATACAAACATACATACACTAACTGTTGATGTCGTTTGTGTATGTGTATGTATGTATGTATGCTTATGTGTATATGTATGTGTATGTATGTGCGTATGCATGTGTATGTATGTGTGTATATATATATATATGCTTGTTTGTATGTGTTTGTGCGTGAATGTGTATATGTATATTTGTATATAGATATATATATGTGTGTGTGTATCTCTGTATGTATGTGTGTGTGTGTAGGCTGCTGTTAGTGATAGTGTTCGCTCAGTGATGGAGGTTCGACCTCGATTCTTGCTAGCCGACACCAATTGCTATGTTGATCATTTGTCCAAGCTGCAACAACTCATTAATTCACACCAGGCCATCTCCCTAGTCGTGCCAGTAACCGGTGAGAAGTAAAGAAAAGAAGTCATCGCTTTACTCACGTGTGACTCACTACTTCTTATTAATGAGCCATCTCTTCTTCATTTTCCACACACACACAACACAGCGCTGATAAATTCAATAAATTCAGTTGTTACATCAAAGTAAATGTGTCATTAGATGTGATTAGAAACAAAAATAAACTAATTTGAATGAATAAAAACACACACATAGTTGTCCTGTTCTGTCCGACCTTTAGCTTCCCACTTGGCAACTCTTCCATTCCCCACCAGACAGGGGAATTTCCCACGCAGGTTGAGAACCACTGAATTAGAAGGTGTCGCTCTATTTTTCCACTAGCTGGTCAGAAATTTTGAGAAAATACGGTAAATTTTATCGATAAAGATATAAAGAACCAGCTAACGTTTATGCATGTTTATTTAACAAAAAAATACACAAATACACACGGTGATTACTTGTAATTAATCACAAATTCACTAATAAATAATCACCCAGTCATAGCTATTGCCCAAAAAAGAGGAGAATTAATCAAAGTGACGTTTAATTAGAGGTACTGTTATAATTGATGTTTGACGGTATTTTGTCTTCGCCACCATGGCTGACCAGTTCCGGTTGAATCTTGCAAGGTGCTTGTTCTGCATCATTGCAACACGCACGTGGTATATTTTCTTGCAACGTTCTTATGTTGATATTTGTGCAACTGGGCCAAAATTAATTATTAAATGCTTGGCTTTTGACCCATTTACGACCAGCGTGTTCATATGAACACAGTTGATTCCATTTGTCAAAAATCAGTATATAAAATCAAAACAAAGTATCTAATACGTTCAAACTCCGTGCTAACGTGTTATCGTATCTTCTCAGAAACTACACTTTATACGGCTAAATGGATGTCATTTTTGTTAATTTTGCACCATTTTTACTCCTTATTCAAAATTATAAACCATTATGAAAACATTTTCTATTCTCGACGTGAATGGGTTTAAAAGTGACACGGAATTATACATTTTATACATTTATGCTTGCTGGGCTGTGTAATCACTACAACTCGTTAGCGAATTGATTTTTTGTCAGTTTGTCAATTCCGTTATTGTTTACGAGGCTTCCGTTTTATTGTCCATGTCTGGTGTGACTTAACGAAGTTGTCCCAATGCTGAATTTACCGTTCGATGTTTGGTGACAAAAATGGTATTGATGAGTCTTCTACACGCATTCCTCTGTCTGTCTGTCTGTCTGTCTGTCTGTCTGTCTGTCGTGCTCAATTAGACGGGATTTAAGCGCGCCATTTCCACAAAGCTTACTAACCACACGGGTCGTTGAACCCAACACATTTGCGAATTTTTGTGGTTGTTTGTGTTGTTTGTGAGTATCTTGTTTGTATAATGTTTGTGTGTAATGTTAATGTATAATGTTAATGTATAATGCTTAAAACATAATGTTTAGATAATATGTATGATAATGTCTGTGTGTGAAATGTTTAATGTGTGTGTGTGTGTAATGTTAATGTGTAATGTTTAATGTATAATGTTTGTATAATGTTAGTGAGAATGTGTTTGTTTGTATATGTGCTTCCTATAGAATTATCATGTTGTTACTTGTTAAAATTTGTGCTTTTCTTGTCCAAGCCATGCGATGCTCAAGTCATATACCCTTTTTCCAATCATAATCCAATCATATACCCAATCCATACCCTTTTTACCCTCTCTGATTCCCGCCTCCCACTTCACAACTACTCATTTTCCACACATCACCACTGGTAAATAATATAAATTCAGTTCTTCTGACAAATTAAATGTCAGTAGATCACTATAAACCAAAATCAACGAATTCACCTTGAACCACGTAACAATATGAACATTTCAAATAATATACATTTTTCAGTGCAAGTTGAAAAGTAGAACTTCTTTTGTATGAGTAAGCATATTTACCAGGGTTTGTTTGGTTTAAACCATTTGGTTTAAACCAAGTGTTTTTTTATATATAAAAACATTTTGTTTTTGAAAATTGTTTTTTTTTGACAGAAATGATTTTTCTCATAAAGGAATGATCAAATATTTTCAGAATTAGTAAATGAGTTCATTAATTCAGTTTTAAATCTTCATAAATATTACTTTTTGACATGATTTTTAGGGTTTGCACGATATGGTAAACAATTTTATTAACATTTTTGGTTTTTGCTGGGGAAGCATTGTAGTTGATAAATCCTAAATTTTTACGACAAAACATTTGAGTTTCTATGAAAAACATTATTTTTAGAAACCTCTGAGTTAAAAAAACAGTGTTTATTCTGAAAACAAACATGAATTAACTTCCATGGACAAAACGATTTTTAGTCACTAAGTTTTCATAAATATGACCGCTGGGTATTTATTTATTTGGATATGGACTTTGCAAACATTTGTGGGTGTTTAAAATCGACTGTTTTCGCAATTGGAAGCGGTTTAAAACTTCCGTTGCCTATAGATGTCACAAGGTGAAATTCAAGATTCTGTGTACATTTTTAGGATTTTTTTTAAGTATTTAAAAAACTCTTGGTAAGTGGTACTAAAATATGTTTAACTATATACTAAATAGCATGGTACAATCCTTTTTTTATTTGTCTGTGGAAAGTGTAGAAAACCATGGTTTTTGTTTTTTTGGAAAAAACGGGTTTTTTCAAACCCTGATATTTACCGGTCAGTTATTGAGTCTTACAGTCCGCTTCGTGGCCGAATGGCTAAGATGCTTGCTTTGTGCACGAGGGTCCAGGGTTCGATTCCCTGACGAGGCGAAGCAATTAGTTTGCACGATTGTGACGCCATGAAATCGTACTATGATATTTCTCATCTCATCTCCACAAACATTTCCTCGCTTTAGTCCCGTTGTCTTCATAAGTTTGTTCTGTTAAGTTCCGAACTCATAATTGCTACATGTTACATTGCTACATGTTACAAACATGTATTTGATATAGCGCCAAGTAGAGCAGAGGCGCGTAAAAGAGTAAAACTGGTGCTAACAATATAAAGGAGTATTAGCTCATAGAGGGAAAATACATGAGCCAGGAAAAATAAGGCACATGATAATAAAAGAGGGCAACGAGTATAAAAACAGCAAAAGAAATACCTTACACATTAACACACATCACATCATACATTAACACTGGTGACCAAGAACAATAAATAATGTAGAGAGAACAAGATTTAGTGCTGTCGGAATGGAGGAGTTAGAGGTGTGCACAAAGATAGCAGAAATTTGTATGATGTAAAATTAAATAAATTTGTATTGAGTATGATTTTTGCTTGAGGACATGAGGAGGAAGTTGATTGTAAAGACGGGGAGCAGAAAAGTTTCTCTTATATTTTCCCTAATTTCCACAAGCCTGGTTATTCCGCTTGCTCCAGTTGTATTTTGTCTGTCGCGCACTGTAATCATATTTTGTGCGCTATATTAAAAATATGTTTGTTGTTATTGTTGTTTTCAACTTCGTAATTATATAATTATCATGTATCATTATCACCACAAGCTTATTTTGCCTGTGTGCCAGTGATTCTTAACCTTTTTCTTGTCATAGCCCCCTTCAACACAATGCGAGTCCTTGTGACCTCCCAGAAACAGTCATTGATCCCAT
The DNA here is from genome assembly GCA_916048095.2 of Sacculina carcini. NCBI lineage: Eukaryota > Metazoa > Arthropoda > Thecostraca > Sacculinidae > Sacculina > Sacculina carcini. The sequence continues at coordinate 1,971,318 of OU696597.1, read as the reverse complement.
ATACACAGGTCTAGGCTAAATGTGTAAGGATTCAAGAACATTAAAAACGCTAATTTATAAAAAAGGCTTAAAAAACACACAAAAACGTTTCTATATTTGTCATAGATTTTAGGTTAGGTTGGGTTTAGCGTTCTAATGTAATGTGCTGCCTTTGCAGGAGGCGAGGGACTGGAAGAAATTCGTTAAATCAAATTTTCTCAATCTAATGTTCTTGAATCCTTACACACTTAGCGTCAACCTCTATACACATGGAGTATCGCGAAGCGACATCTCCATAGCTCATGTGTACATCTTTGACCAATTCCAAACGAAGGAAAAATATAAACAGACTGCTTCAATATATTTTTGTGGTCCCTGAAAAAATATGGCGGCTCCCCATTTTTTTATTTCGCTCCAATGCCCCCTCAAAAGAATAGCATGCTCTCCAAGCACGGGCGGATCCAGGGAGTGGCTCAGGGGGCTAAAGTCCCCAAAAAAAAAATTCCATCAACTCCTCATAACTATGAACTCCACTAAAAGAGGTCAAGAAAGTATATTTCTGTAGAATGTGCTGATATAAGCATTATCGCAAAGCATATTCGCACATTATTGTGTGTGTAGATGTGTGTATATATCATTGAAAAATGCTCCAAGTCATGACCTTCACACGCTACCCAGCCACTCATACATAATTCAGCCCCCCCCCTCAAAATTGCATTCTGGATCCGCAACTGCTCCTAAGGGGGTGATGTGTAAAGATTCAAGAACATTAGATTGAGAAAATTTGATTTAACTAATTTCTTCCAGTCCCTCGCCTCCTGCAAAGGCAGCACATTACATTAGAACGCTAAACCTAACCTAACCTAAAATCTATGTAAAATATAGCAACGTTTTTGTGCGTTTTTAAGCATTTTTCTTATAAATTAGCTTTCTTAATGTTCTTGAATCCTTACACATTTAGCCTAGGCCCACATTGGTCTAGTACAAGTGAGACGACATACCTGAGACACTATGACATTCTTGTGTGTCTGTGAATGTCATAGCTTTATTGTGTCTCGTATAGTTGTGTTGCATAGCGTATTGACGAGAACTTGACCGCTATGGTTCACTACACATTATTTGTCGCAACGGTGAACACATTCACCTGTGTGTCTGTCTGTGTGTGTGTGTGTGTGTGTGTGTGTGTGTGTGTGTGTGTGTGTGTGTTTGTCTGTATGTGTGTGTGTGGGAAAGTGAATGCAAACCAAACAACCATCATCCGGTGATTGGCTTATTGTGGTGAAATATAATATTGACGTGCTCTGCACTACACATTATCATAGTCCATATAAGGAACCATGTGTGTGAGCATGTTTATATATGTGTGTGTGTGTGTGTGTGTGTGTCTGTGTGTGAGTGTGGTTGTGTATTGTGAATAGTGTAGTACTAGTCGTATGCGTGTAGTGTAGCTGTTAGAATAGTGAAGTATTTGGTTATGAAAGGAAAGTTTATTTTTTCGCTAGTTCTACCGCTGATAAGTGGGTTGATTTGTGCAGAATATGATAATTGCTTTTACACTGTGACGTATTCAGTGTACAACACACACTCACACACACACGCGCGCGCGTTCACACGCACACATACACACTCACATATAAGCACACACACTCACTTGTACAACACACAAACACACACTCACACACAAATACACACACACACACACACAAATCGGAATGGACAAGATTAAGAAGGAACATCTCTTGTATGCATGTGTGTGAGCGCTTTTGAGACCCTCGGGTGAAAAGCGCGATATATATGACTTAATATGATGTAAAGTAATGTAATGTGTGTATGTGTGTGTGTGTGTGTGTGTGTGTGTGTGTGTGTGTGTGTGGACGCAAGGAACGGCATGAGTAGACAAATAGTGAATGCAGTGAGTGTATATGGGGAAATTTAATAAGAGCCTGTATAAGCACTGGATATTGACAAGGAGATAGGACTAGATAGAACTCAGCTCAAGCTTAGCTCGTTTCCTGTAGCTACAAATATATGAGTACACACACACACACACACACACACACACACACACACACACACACACACACACAAATACACACACACACACACACACATAGACACACACACACACACACAGATGGAGATGGTATAAAAACGTATGTTTTGTACTAGCTAGGTAGTTAGTGGTCATTCTGGTATATGGCGAGTTTGTCTGTCCGTCTGACTGTTTGTGTGTGTATGTGTGTGTGTGTTTGTGTGTGTGTGTGTGTGTGTGTGTCTGTGTGTGTGTGTTTGTGTGTGTGTTGTTTCCAAATACGCCATTTGTTTCCGTTGAATGACCGGTGGCGCGTGTGTGTGTGCGCAACCGCACACACACACACACACACACACACACACACACACACACACACACACACACACACACACACACACACACACACACACACACACACACACACACACACACACACACACACAGAACAGTGGAAGCTCACACATCTCAACAAGAGCATAACTGAGCTTCATGAATATTTGAATGATGGATGTCTTTTTGTCCACACCTGTGCATCTGTGTGTACGTGTGTGTGTGTGTGTGTGTGTACGTGTGTGTGTGTGTGTGTGTGCCAGCTGGTTGACAATATTCAGCTTGTTGCATATGATGACAGGTGGTTGGTACTGTATTCGTGATGAAACTATCACATGTTCACTGCTACTCCGAATTGTCTTTTAGGCGTTCAGTTTATGATAGTTTGGTGACAATATATGACACCTGGTTACGAAGACGTGTAGTGGGAGTCCGTGGTGCAGTGGTAGAACACCCGCCTCACAAGCAGAAGGTCCGTGGTTCGAAACCCGGCGGAGGAGAATATAATTGGGTGAATTATATAATCCAACAGCCCCTGTCCACCCAGCAGTAAATGTATACCAGATTTCAGTCATGTGTTGTGTCATGCATTCTGGGGAGGTGGTCATCTCTAATACGTCTTCCGTTCTTGTGGTGTCATAGCGTGGAGAGGGTCGGTTCTGCGGTGGCAGCGAGCTGCACGGGACACACCTGTGTGTGTTCATAAGCTTCGACTTCTTCCCGTGTAGCAGCTGTCACTTGAGCTTGCCTTTAACCTATACAGGTGTAGTTATTGATAGATACAGGTACTCATCAGTGTATCTTGGCCGATATATCTCGTGTATGTGTGTGTGTGTGTGTGTGTGTGTGTGTGTGATGTTTGTTTGTGTTTCTGTTCTGCAATGACACCAATGGTGAATGAATGGTCACCAATGACAATGTTGGCAAGACAATAGCTGAAATCCTTCACTGATCCTGACATCTGACCTAATATTGTTGCAGGCAGATATTTGGCAGTCAGATATGTTCTCCTCCATGTTACAGACAAACTGAGATGCATTATCGCTTATTAATTGTTCGCAATACGAAGATCATGTGTTTTTCTTCTCATCCAAAATGACAATCAGAAAAATAATTGGAAAATGATTCCAGAGGTAATATAAGTCTTGAAGACTCATGGGAATTTTTTTATTTTTTCGTTTTGTAATTCATTTGCTTTTTTGGATAATTTTTCTTCTATTGATCTCATGTCTTCTTCCAGAGATTCACGTTGTTTGCATATAAAATTAACTTATTACAAATTACTGAATTCACACAAATATCATGTTCAGAACATCTCTGTTGAAACTGATTAAGCCGTTCACTCCTCTTACAACTTCTCCACAACTTCTCTACCCGCTCTTTGAATGCTTGTAAGTCATGGGGCGACACACACACACACACACACACACACACACACACACACACTGACACACACACACACACACACACACACACACACAGGCGTCTTCAAATTTGTTTCCGTCTCGTAGACGCAGTCATAAATACAGTAGACGCGTTCATAGTTGGTCTTGTGAATACTGAACTAACGGTGTGTGCTCTATGTTCGTGTGTGTGTGTCAGTGTGTGTGTGTGTGTGTGTGTGTGTGTGTGTATATATGTGCGTGTGTGTGTGTATGTGTGTGTGTCTGTCGGGCGATTGCCTCCGATTGACCTGCACGCGCGTGTGTGTGTGTGTGTGCGTGTGTGTGTCTGCATTCATCTTGAATGTGCATGTCTGTCTGTGTGTGTGTGCGTGTGTATTTTATGTTTTCTTGTGCAGGCATTCTTGCGTATACGTGCTCGTGTGTATGTATGTATGTGTGTGTGTATGTATGTGTGCAGCGTTGATTGCTGGTTGCACTTTAAATTGCCATGTGCATGTGTGTATGTCTGTGTGTGTGTGTGCGTGTGCGTGCTATGGTCATATTGTTGTTCCGTTGGACCGTTGGCTAGATGAGACGGTGATGGTGTGGTAGTGTAGGTTTTTTCCAACACAGCCATGCACTAGCCATTCATTCATGCATTAGCTGGACTCCGTGGTGTAGTGGTTAGCACACCCGCCTCACAAGCGGGTGGAGGTCCGTGGTTCGATTCCCGGCGGAGGAGAATTTCTATGGGCGAATTTTATAATCCAACAGTCCCTGTCCATCCAGCAGTAAATGATGGTACCAGATATCAGTCATGTGTTGTGTCATGCATTCTGGGGAAGTGGTCCTCTCTAATACGTCTTCCGTTCTTGTGGTGTCATAGCGTGGAGAGGGTTGGTTCTGCGGTGGCAGCGAGCTGCACGGGACACACCTGTGTGTGTGTGTTCATAAGTTTCGACTTCTTCCCGTGTAGCAGCTGTCACTTGCGGAATTTAAGCTTTTATCCTTGTGATTGCATGCTCTGAATCCATGCAAGATAGCTACATCGCTTTTGCGTGTCTTGTTTTGTGTTGACGTGCTTCTTGAGCTCTTGTACTGAAATATTGATATTATTGTTATTATTATTCAAATTGATTACACAGGTAAATACAGTAGCATGGGGGAAGAGTGTACAAGTGCACTATTACCGCCCTGTGTGCGGTGGCCCCATGTGTACTGGAAGCTAACCAAACAGATGTGTATAGATAGAAAGATAGAGAGAGTTTAGGAAGAGTAAATGTTTCAGTCGGGAAGATGAAAGCTAATATGAAGAAAAAAGCAATCAAAGCGAATGGAGTTTGTGTCAAATGAAATATATAGAAAGATATAATATAGAATGATAGATAGGAAGTATTTAGTTCTATTTTGCTCGAGAGAAGGTTAATCATTCTTCACTTTTATTTTGGTTTTTTCCATCTTTCCATTCTTTTTTTTGGTGCGAATACAGGAATATTTCGGTATATTTGCCAATGATATACGCGCGATCAAAAGCTTGGAAATACCTCTTGGAAATGTTCGATAAACTGTAAGTTCTATTTGAGCGGCATCTCGTTCTATTTTTTCAAACCTTCCCCCGTAGTGTCGTTTAATTAGAAGGCCTCGCTCTATTTTTCCACTAGCTGGTGTGAAATAGTTGAAGATACGGCAAATTTTATGGATGAAAAAAGAACCAGCTAACGTTTATGTATATTTATTTAACAAAAAAGTCACAAAAACACATGGTGATTAGTGGTAATTAATCACAAATTCACTAATAAAAATCAGTCAGTCATGGCTATTGCGCAAATGAGAAGAATTAATCAAAGTGACGTTTAATTAGAGGTCCGGATCAATTTGAGGGTGCTATTCTATTTTTCAATTGTTCCTCCAGGTACCGTTCAAATAGAGGTTTACGGTACCTCGTGTTTTCTTGTGTAACGCTCCTTGTACACGGGGATTAATATAATGTAAAGTCATCTTTCTCAACATCTTCGATTCTTAAATCACGCTTCAATTGTGATCTATTCGATACGGGTTTGACTTCATAAGGGATTATTCAATGGCGTCTTATAGTCAATGATTGCGACACCGTATGTGTGTGTGTGTGTGTGTGTGTGTGTGTGTGTGTGTGTGTGTTGAAACATTGTCTGTGTATTCACAGTTCCATCGTGAATTTGTTCAGAAAAGTCCCGTTCCTCTTGTTACATTGTCAGCTTCAAATGCGATTCGAATTCTTGACTTCTCCCGTTGTCTATGCCTGCGTGTGTGTGTGTGTGTGTGTGTGTGTGTGTGTGTGTGTGTGTGCGTAAATCAACCAATTTGCAAATAACATAGGATTATTCGCACGGTTGAGATCAGAACCGGCTTGAGATTATCCCATTTGCGTGTGTGTGTGCGTTACGCACTTGGGTTTAGAGTAAGGATGATTCTAGTGCAATACTTGTTGGCATTGCGTCTTTACCACGTGGTCTTTATCACGTAACATGATGCTTCGTTGCTGATGGTGGGGTTTGTAGCGAACAATTTCCGTCAGATGCTCTGATTCAATGCCGGAACCTAGAGGGATCGGGCATTTCCGTCGCCAAGCTCTTAAATGTGCCTAACCTTCCTCCGACCCCTTCCTCATGTTATTATTATTATTAATTACACAGGTAAATACAGTAGTATGGGGGAAGAGTGTGCAAGTGCACTATTACCACCCTGTGTGCGGTGACCCCATGTGTACTGGAAGATAACCAAACAGATGTATAGATAGAAAGAAAGTTCGAAAAGAAAATAATCAATAAATAACAATAAAGAATTCATCAGATAACACTTCATAATGTCACTTCGTCCACACTGCTCAATAAATAACAACAATCAACAATAAATATGTGATTCAATCAATTACCACCAACAATAAATATGAATAAATATTATTAAATAAGTAATAAATGTTTGGTAAGATGACCACACGTTCTCTTTTACCTGGACAATTCCTCTTTTTTTGGGGTGGCTGTCGGATCTGTACGTGTTCTTAAATCCTTAAAATGTAAGCCCATTAATGTGTACGGAGTTTATATAGTTTGAGCAGTTGGATTCAATATGTTCCCCCAACCGCGAGTGTATTATGGTTTGGTCCATGTCTGAAAAATGATCAACTGTAACATTTAGCGTATTGGAAAGGTCAATTTTCCCATTAAAATGCAATTTTTCAATAATAAAAAGCTCAATTCTCCACGCGCGCGCACACAAATGTGTCCTGTTTTTTCCTAGGGATTCGTAATATGATAAGCCTTAGTTTCACCAAGCCCCCTTATATTTTTCCTTAGCCCCCCTCAACGGGAAATCCTGGCGCCGCCACTGCTCTTTTCTCCAGCTCTCTTCTACATTTCTATTCTCCGACATTGTCTAAGGAGCTGCTAAGGAGGTGCTAAGGAGGGCTGCTTGGAAGGACTTAAGCTGCCCCGAAAATAAAAACTGCCAAATTTGTGTGTGTGTGTGTGTGTATGTGTGTGTTTATGTGTATGTATGTGTATGTGTGTGTATGCCTGTGTATGTGGGTGTGTTTCTGTATGTGTGTATGTGTGTGTATATGTGCCTGTGTGTGGGTATATATATATGTGCCTGTGTGTGTGTGTGTGTATGTGTGCCTGTGTGTGTGCGTGTCTGTATATATATATGTGTGTGTATGCGCCTGTGTGTGTATATATGTGCCTGTGTGTGTGTGTGTGTGTGTGTGTGTGTGTGTGTGTGTGTGTGTGTGTGTGTGTGTGTGTGTGTATGTGTGTGTCTGCATGCGTCTGTGTGTATGTGTGACCTTATCTACTCTACTAACCATTTCACGCATTATCGCAGTCACCTATGACCCTGTAGATATTTATCATCAAGATATATTGGCGTAATTCACTGTAGTTACTAGCTACTTCGCTTTAGTTCCCATAGCTGAGAGCTGGTTCAAACACACTGTCAAACCCACACCGATTTGAACTGCTGGAATATACTCCATTCATCTCGTCCAAATTTTATTTTTCTACCCTTCGTGTTAGCGCTGATCTGTTATTTCTTGGTGATGCGTTTTTATCAACTCCTCTCGGCGTGTGTGTGTGTGTGTGTGTGTGTGTGTGTGTGTGTGTGTGTGTGTGTGTGTCAGATCTTGTATCTGACTTCTTGTTCGTCTGTGCTAGGGGTGATGTCTTTTTTCACGAGTTTGTCCGTGTCCGTATATATTTTGTGAACCTCTTGGTGTGACAGTATACAAGCTGATCTCTCAAGGTTGCTGTGGATCTGTCTGCCATCTTCAAGTGGTTTCTCGTGTAAGTCACCAAGCGTGGCGGGTGCTTTTTTGCGCGATCGCGTCAGGTGCTAAATTGGGGCTTAATTTCCGCCCGGGGTATAGCGTAGATCCACTTTATTAAACCCATATTATAATACGAAATTCTACTCTGCATATCTTCCATGGCTAGCTTAATGGCCAGAGCTATTTCACAGGAGAAAAATTCAGTTTGTCAAAGTTTTATTTGTCGACGGCAACAAGTTTAATTAATGTATGAATTATATCAATGTTGATAAAGTACAAATATGTGCAATAGTTTGATGTAAAACGTAAATTTACACGTAAATGATAGGAAAGGACGGATTTTTTCAACATATTGTATATGTGGAACAAAAAGAGACTTATTGAAAAATACTACCGGAGAAAAGGGCTTATTGGAGGATCGTACTACTGGGAAAAACCTAGTATTTCAGGCCTGAAAAGTGGAAACATGGGCTTAATGACCGCTACATACGGTAGACTCGTATGTGTGTGTGTGTGTGTGTGTGTGTTGACAAGACTTAGTTAAACGTTCGTCTTTTCCACCTACCCAAGATCAAATGAGTCTTTGAATCCTAGCATTTTTCCCAAGTCAATTTTTTATTTCATTTTTTCAATTGCTGTGTGAACACCATGCCGTTTGTGACACTTTTTTTACTTGCATATTCGTGTTTGTCTGCTTGTCTGCCTGTATGCGCACTATACTTACACGCAAGTAACACACACAAACACACAC
>OU696597.1:1895041-1960041 GCA_916048095.2 Sacculina carcini | reverse complement strand
ATATCTGTCTGCAGAATTTGTTGATATAAGCATTATCGCAAAACGTTGCATACTTATACATGACTGATCACCCCTACAAAATTCAGCCCCTCCCCCAAAATTTCACTCTGAATACGCCACTGGTCAAAGGCGTAGCAAGTGCGGTGAATGAGACTGCGGCGTGTGGATAATATGTTCACTTTTCACCATAGCTAAATTCCAGTGGTTTCCAACACAGCGCACGAGTTTCTATACAACAAGTAGCCAGCACCTAGGCGCAGTAATATAAACTAACCCAGTGGTTCTACCCATCCTTTTTTCTCACTGATTCTCCACTTCTTAATGAGCCGTCTTTTCATTTTCCAAACACAACAGCGCTGATAAATTCAATAAATTCAGTTGCTACATCAAAGTAAATGTCATTAGAGGTGATTAGAAACAAAAATAGACGAATTTTAATTGATTAAAATACACACACACACATAGTTGTCCTGTTCTGTCCGATCTTTAGCTTCCCACTTGGCAACTCTTCCATTCCACACACAGGTTAAGAACCACTGATCTAACCTGACCTAGGCTAGCCTGACCTGACATAACCTAATCCCGGATGAAGACATTTTCATGACTAGCTTATTCATCGTCTCATATTGTTTTCATACAACGTGTATACCGTATTCTCTCGTGTATACGATACGCCTTTTCCGGTATAAATTGTCACTTTAAAAATACGACCGTCTCGTATGAAACATTTCGTCAGATATCATTTGATGACTCCTCTGATGATGATGAAGAACTGGTTGGTATTGCTGAAACACTGACTCCACACTCTCTGACGAGAGTGATGAATTATTACTTTGATTAATACAGTTATTCATGACTCAAGTACTTTTTACTCAGATTGTTTGCATATCAATTAAGTGGTCTTTTGTTACGCGGGTCAATACGCATCTAAACACAGTGATTTATATTATTTTCCTTCTGAATGCCCACTTCTTAATTAACCACCTGCGAATTTTCTAATTAATATTACGAATAATAATAAGTAATAGGTCAAAAACTCAATAATTATACGTTGGCTTCTTGCAAGAAAATAGCTTAAAACAAGGACTTTATTAGCGCCGAAAAGTATATTATTATTATTATTATTATTAATTACACAGGTAAATACAGTAGCATGGGGGAAGAGTGTGCAAGTGCACTATTACCACCCTGTGTGCGGTGACCTCATGTGTACTGGAAGCTAACCAAAAGATGTAGAGAGAAAAAGAGAGTTTAGGAAAGGTAAATATTTTAGTTAAGGAAGATAAAATCTAACTAAAAGAAAGAAAGAAAAGATATATATGATGAAATGCTGGCAAATTAAATTAGCTAATTAGCAATCAATACAAACTGAACAATTTGCACGGTGCATACTTGAATAAGGTATATGGTCTATTTGTTTGATGCTAGAAGACATAGGAACTTTTTCCCAGCATCACCATATGGCGTGCATACGAGCCAGACAAGCGTGTTGTGTGCATTTTCAGCCCATCTGCGCATATGTTCTATTGGTGCGCTTCAGAAGTAGCAACTTCCCAAGTTTTATCAATCGAACACTGGTTCATAAGTGCGCAGCATTCATTATAGTTTATCACTCAATTATCAGATGTGTTGTTTGTTCCGCTCTCGCGTGTGTTAATATTTCTGCTTACAATTTCTTTTCATTTCTCTGGGATATCTCACAATTTAGCTGATATAGTTTTTTTGCAGTTTTGCACGAATTTCGCTCGAAATAAATAGCAGGAAAATAAATACACTCACACAATGAATGACAAGTTCTAATTCACTTCAGAAACTGAACTGAACAGGTCATGTGTGTGTGTGTGCGTATCTGTAAAGTAAATTAAATTGCTTTATTGCGCTCCAATAAGTTTGTTTCAAGTTTTTAAATTTTATATACGCACACACACACTCTCACTGACAAATATTTGCACACATATATGCATACTTACACGACATGTATATATGACATCAAATGACACTTGCACACAAACGTATATGCACCCACACATACACAGACACACACACACACACACACACACACACACACACACACACACACAAGCTCACACACATACACATACACACACAAGTATAAACACATATTAGGACGAAAACACACCATAAATAAATCTAGCAGCATCGTAATTCAGTCGTTTTCTTCCAGCCTCAGTTCTGATTGAAGGATAAATTATATCTCCTTTGCGTGTGTGTGTGTGTGTGTGTGTGTGTGTGTGTGTGTGTGTTGTGTGTGTGTGTGTGTGTGTCTGAACATGTCTGGGTATGCTCAGTGCTTATTTTAATATTGCACCTATATGTGGATTGCAGATGCTTCGGTCATGTATTCCATCATTTGTATCACCGTTTCAATCTTGATGTACCTGCTGTGTGTGTGTGTGTGTGTGTGTGTGTGTGTCAGTGTGTGTGTGTGTGTGTGTGTGTGTGTGTGTGTGTGTGTGTGTGTGTGTGTGTGTGTGTGTGTTCTGGTGTGGACTTGTATAATGCCATGGCTACCGGATATGACACACACACACACACACCAACACACCCCGTTGTCTGCACAAAGTGAGACTATCTTGACAGTTCATCGCCTTACTGATTACCATACTAGCATTGCTAGCTACTCGCTCACACACACTGACACACACACACTGACACACACATACACACATACACAAGCTGAAAACATTTGGTCTGTCTGTTGGGTTCTTGGCTGCTTATTCAAGCTATTATAAAGCGAGGTTTGATAATTAATTTGTCGTGCGTTGGGTTGTCTGTTGTTTATGCATGCGTGTGTGTGTGTGTGTGTGTGTGTGTGTGTGTGTGTGTAAGTTAGCGTGGCTGAAAAGGACACCTTCGCTGAATTATTCATGCAGGTGTGATATGTTTGTGACTGTCACAAGTTGATTGAGTCGGTCATCTTTATGGATTTATCTTTATGTATTCGTCACTGCTCATGAATTATTGTCGTGTCAGTTGTGATGTGTGAGCTATGCAAAGAGTTGATAATTCGGCGTTTTTTCTCATGATTTTTCGGGTTTTTTCACATCGTCTGAAGGTAGCCAAAAGCAAGTTCCGTTTTCACTTCGCTCAATCCAGTGGGTCTTAATCTTGTTGGAGTTTCATACATGCCTCCATTCATCGAACCCTTCGTGTTTGAAGTATTATTATAAGAAAAATCACAAATCACGTACGATCAAGACAGTCACACAAGTAGGCTACTACTGAGTGGTCCGAGTTGCTTGCAGCACAGATATCAAGACCAAGCGATGTGGCGGGATTAACTGCAGCCAATGATGACCAAGCAGAACTTGACGTCACCGAACCTGGATGAACCCCAGGAGACTCACACCTAACCCCTGGGGTTTTATCGAACCCAAGTTGAGAACCATTGGTCCAATTCTATCACATCAAATTGTAATATATAAAATCATGCACAAATGACTTTTGTTTTTTGACTGAGGTTCACATTCTATATAACACTAAAGGGACTCATTTCGTAGTAATATTTATATGTTTCGTATTAATATGTTAGTCTGTCTGATATGTGTATGTTCATTGTGTTCTCCTTGTTTATAAGTTTACACAAATGTGATTGTATTTGTGTGTGTGGGTGTGTGCGTGTGCTTTGTTCTTACATTCCTCTGTACGTGGACGAAAGTCTGTGTGTGTGTGTGTGTGTGTGTGTGTGTGTATGTTTGTATGTACCTGCATATGTGCGCATTTGAGCCCTGCGGCCTGTAGCTATTATCTAACTGAGCCAATTATTGTGTGTGTGTGTGTGTTTGTGTGGGTTTGTGTGTGTGTGCGTGTGTGTTGACTACACTGATCTATTGTTGGACTTCTGAGGCCAATGTCCTCCTTGTACGTATGTGTGTATGTGTGTGCGTGTGCTCTCCTCACGCAATCGTGTGTGCGTGTGTGTGCATGTGTGTGTGTGTGCGTGCGCACCTGATGCTTGATGTCCAGGTGTGGTAATCGCTTTGCGGCGGCGGCTGTGTGCATGTGGAATTCTCCAGCGGCCATTGCACTGCAATATTGCCGGTTTAAATGTCATTGCTCACGACTCACTCCTCTGCTTATTTCTGGTGTGGTGTTTTCCCTTCGGCTTAACCGTCGGCTAAAATTCACCTGTTATATAACCCGGCGGAGGAGAATTACATTGGGTGAATTCTATAATCCAACAGTCCCTGTCCACCCAGCAGTAAATGATGGTACCAGATATCAGTCATGTGTTGTGTCATGCATTCTGGGGAGGTGGTCCTCTCTAATACGTCTTCCGTTCTTGTGGTGTCATAGCGTGGAGAGGGTCGGTTCTGCGGTGGCAGCGAGCTGCACGGGACATACCTGTGTGTATGTGTTCATAAGCTTTTACTTCTTCCCGTGTAGCAGCTGTCAATTGAGGGCTTTAACCTTAACCTGAACTTTACTGTGTGGGCGTGCGATTTCGCACCTGAATGAAATACTCGCTAGCTTCCATGCACGTGTATGAGAGATACATTTTTTCGTCAAAATTCTCACTTAGAGTAAGTTGAGAGCAAGTCTTTCTTTAATGATTTTCAACATCAAGCTTAACCATTTCCACAATGAAATTTTCTCAATCACCGGAAATCCACTTTCACTCACTACAGTCTACTACCAAATCTATTTTCTAGTTTAGTTTTTGCCGAAAAATTCAAGTCTCTTATAAGGAAAATACGGTGTGTAATTCTACAATATTCTTTCAAGCCCACCTCTTCTTGGGTCGATCGACCTCCCTAAGGACAAATGCCCAGAAATAACAAGTCCATGACTATACCAGGAATTAGTCTTGTATAAAGCCCTTCTTTGTTCTTATGTATATGCGTGTGTGTGTTATGGGTGCGTGTGTGTTGGTGCGTGTTTGGGACACTGCCAATGTCGAAGGCAACACAGTTCTTGGTCTTCGACTATAATGACACCTCGAACTGTGACCCGACCGCGCTGCGGGCATCATATTCTGTTGCTTTTTGTTACCATTTGTACGTCTGTCTGTGTGTGTGTGTGCGTGTGTGTGTGTGGGTTTTTTTTGTTATTTGTCTGTCTGTCTGTCAACAGAGGCGGCGCTAAGAGGGGTAGGCTCGAAGGTGATGAAGTCGGCCCCACTAAAAAAAAATCTCCCCATGAATATTTGGAGTATAATTTATCCTCGTGTTTCGTCAAGCCCCAACATCATTTCACTTAGCCCCCCTATCGGAGAAATCCTGGCGCTGCCACTGTACGGTCGGCGGTTGTGGAGTGATGGCCTCTATGAGTACTGGTTATTGGTGTGCTGCATGTGAGCTCTCCTGTTGATATATTGCACCTGCAACATGATCAGTAACTATGTCTCCGCTATCGCACCTTTGTCTGTGTGTGTGTGTGTGTTTTGTGTGTGTGTGTGTGTGTGTGTGTGTGTGTGTGTGTGTGGGTGTGGGTGTTTTGTGTGTGTGTGTGTGTGTGTTTGTGTGTGTGCTATTCTATCGGCAATATTTATTTTTTATTCAAGTTATATTTTGTCCATGTCAGTAGACAAACCATTATACACACTCAAAATCATATACACTTAAAATAGTCGAACTACACTCAAAATACCCATGACCAGTTTTTTGTGGGGGTGACTCAGGGGGGCTTGGTACATTGGGCGGGGGGGTCTTCAGTCTCTCCAACCCCCCTCCCCCCTCGCCGCTTTTCTTGACGACGCCTCTGCGTCAATTTCTTCATTCCAGTACTTTGATTCATTCGGCATTGGGAGCACTTATCCTTGTAGCGTCAAGTTCATTTGGCGTTCATTTTGCTGCTGCATCGGGGTCAATGACCTCTAATTAGCCGGTCGTTGACCTTGTTGCACTGTGCAGCCTCATCAAGTGCATGTGTGTGTGTGTGTGTGTGTGTGTGTGTGTGTGGTGTACTCTGTCCAGGATTATGGCGTCTACAGACAACGGTTATTAGCAACCGGTTTAACATATTAAGACACTTGCCGGAACTTAATGCTGTTAAATGCGTGATTAAATACGAACTGAGCCTATTGGCCGATATTGTACATACTGTGCGAATATTTCTAATACTCTAACGCTTACGGTGTTGAAATTTTTTCATAAAAGACAAAATCAGGCAAAATGTCATAAATGTCTATATTTACCTATTTTCTATGATTTTGTTTCTTCATGTAAATGCCTATTTTTGCTTATTTGTCAAAAATATTGTTTACTTTATTTGGAAAATAGTGAATCATATAAGTAAATGGGTATATAGAGAAAATGTGACCAAACGTGATATTGCTAGGCTTGAGTTCGAGACCACATCACTGAGATTGAGAAGACCTGAGAAGACCACATCACACATGTATTCCTTGTGTGTGTGTGTGTGTGTGAGAGTGTGTGTATGTGTGAGTGAGTGATATCTATTAAATGAAAAATTATGTCGTATAGGAATTGGAATTGACGTGAGTGTATGTGTATACCGAATTAATGTCTGATTTTTTTTTTTTCTTTTTTTTTTTTTCTTTTCCAGAATGTGCAATATGTCTTGCGTGTATGTGCGATTTGTTAATGTGTGGTGATGGCTCGCCGGTCTCACTTTTACCATGTTTGATCGACATGCGAATGTATTTATATATCACTGAGAGAGGGTTATATACGGTATATATTGGCTATTCTATTCTGTATTGGCGTTTCTATGTTTGACTGCGGGTCTTTTGTTTGTTGTGTGTTCTATTGTGTCTGACAATGGTTGGCTAACTTGTTAGTTTTGTTGAGCTGGTTTGTTGTGTTTCTATTTGTATGTTCGATTCACGGTTCAGAAGCACATTCAGAAGCACTTCTCAAGTGCTTCTGAAGTGAAACAGAAGTTGTCATTTATGGCGCAGAGTAGACATTGTTTTCTTGACTGTTTTTATTTTCCGTGTTTATTGAACATTTCGAGCGTAATTCGTCCAGAACAGCTTTGAAAATACTGAACTAAACTACGAAATATCAAAGAAAAAATGAAATTGTAAGCAGAAATATTAACACACGTGAGAGCGGAACAAACAACACACCTGATAATTGACTGATAAACAATAATGAATGCCACACTTCTGAACCAGTGTTCGATTGATGCACTTCTGAATTTGCTACTTAAGGTTAAATGCCACGAGAAAAGGTCGAAGCTTATGAACACATACACAGGTGTGTCCCGTGCAGCTCGCTGCCACCGCAGAACCGACCCTCTCCACGATATGACGCCACAAGAACGGAAGACGTATTAGATAGGGACACCTCCCCAGAATGCATGACACAACACATGACTGATATCTGGTACCACTTACTGCTGGGTGGACAGGGGCTGTTGGATTATAGACTTCTCCCAAAGCGAAATTCTCCTCCGCCGGGTTTCGAACCACGGACCTTCCGCTCGTGAACCGGGTGTTCTACCACTACACCACGGAGTCCTGTAAGTGAATGAATCGAACACACCTTATGTTTGCCTGTCATGGTAATGATGTTATTCAGACATCTTTGCTGACACACGGTGCTTTGTTTTACCGTCATCATTAACCTGCGCACACACACACACATACACACACACTAGCTTATCTTTATCTATCTGTCTCTGTGTGTGTTGGTTTTTGTGCATCTGTGCTGGGGGCTTGCGTAGCGTAGACTCGAAGCAATGTCGGCTCATTTCGCCCAGCTAATTGACGTCATAAACAAGTTGAGGACGACCAGCTCTGTTCTCTGAATGCTTACACACACGTACACATACACACACATACGGCAGCAACCCACTGTGTCATAGCTAAACGCACTTTTTGTCAAGCATTGAAACAATGTGTGTGCGCGTGTGTGTGTGGGCTGGTTGTGTTCTGCTCATATGTTACTCGCAAATCGGTTAGTTCATCCTTCTTCGTACTTCTTGGTTTTTTGCCCACGACTAAATGAGTGTACAACTGTGCGTGTGTGTGTGTGTCAGTCTGTTCCTCTGAGCACTCTATTAAAATCGGTGTGTGTGTGTGTGTATGTGTGTGTGTGTTTGTGTGTGAGTGTATGTACATGAGCTGTTTGACGTGGTACGGTGTAATTCCTGTTTTTGCCGTCGTATAGAGGAATGTCTGGATGATTTGTGCACGGGTTTTTTGTGCTTTGTTTTTGATGTTGGAATCTCGCCGGCTCTCATGTCATTGTACAGTGGTGAACAGCATACTTGTTGCTCAGAGCGCTTATCATTACATGAAACCAACTGTTTTTTTTAATCAATTATAGTTGTATCCGCCTAATTTCTTTTCATTTTGCCAATTTGCCATTAGCACGCCAAACCCTGACACCATTTAAATCAATGGCGACGCAAGGGGGGATGCTTGGAGGAGCTGAGTCCCCCCCCCCCCAAAAAAAAATCTGCTAAGCTCCACTGAACATTTTGAGTGTAGTTCTTCATGTTTCGCCAAGTGCCCTCATCTTTGTCCTTAGACCCAGCCCCTCTCAGCCCCCCGTCGAAAAAAATTATGCTGCTGCCACTGGTGTTGATTCATTGATGTTTATCAAAACTTACTCGCATAATCAATAGCGTACTCGCTGCGGGTTTTGGACTCGGTGGTGTAGTGGTCAACACACCGGCTTCGCAAACGGAAAGTCCATGGTTCGAATCCCGGCGGAGGAGAATTTCTTTGGGAGAATTCTATGATCCAACAGCCCCTGTCCACCCAGCAGTAAATGATGGTACCAGATATCAGTCATGTGTTGTGCCATGCATTCTGGGGAGGTGGCCCTCTCTAATACGTATTCCGTTCTTGTAGCGTCATAGCGTGGAGAGGGCTGGTTCTGCGGTGACAGCGAGCTGCACGGGACACACCTGTGTGTGTGTGTTCATAAGCTTCGACTTTTTCCCGTGTAGCAGCTGTCACTTGAGGCCTTTACCTTTAGTAGCTGTTACTTGAGGTATTCAGCCTTAAACCTTTATTTGAGTTTTTGGTAAACAATTGGAACGGTTAGAAGGTAAATATAGAGGCGAAATTCTGGTTTAATTTGGTGAGAGGTCGTAATATTGAATGGTATCAAGGTGCCCATCGTTAAGAGTTGTTTGTGATTGGAAACGTCTGGATAGGCTACGGACTACACTCTAAATTGCTGGAACATGTTTTATGTTGGCTAGAAATGGTGATGTAGTATCTCCAGAAGAAGATTGCTATCCGCCCCGATATGGAGTCACAGTTTTCTGTGTCTGGAATGCGTCCTGCGGTAAGGGATAAAAATGCTGCCGCTGTACCCGCTGCGTGTCGTTAGAGGCGACCTCTCTTTAGCGGACCCTCTTTTTCTCATCTTTGCGTTCTTCGCTTTTTCTTCGTGCCATATCCAAGGAGGGGAGAGCGATAATCCAACAGGGTTGACATCTCTCTTGGATTGTACATCCTTCATATCCCCAGGAACCAGAATTTCTCTTTCTATGTTAGGTTAGCTAAGGTTGGGTTAGGTTAGTCAGGCTAGGTTAATTAGGAATGCGAACGAAAGCCGAGTCCAATCGTACCCTAGGCGTAACATGCTTAGCTTCTGTGGAACGAGTGTGTGTCTGTGTGTGGGTGTGGGTGTGTCGCCGCCATTCTGTTGCTTGTGGTGCACGGAATTTGCGTGTGCTGAAGAGTGGCGCTCGGTGTTATGTTCTTCTACTGCCGTTGGTGCAGTGCGCATCACTCGTGCGTCGATATTAGGCGCATGCGTGTCCCTGACGCATGCGCATCAAGATCTCAAGAACTCCACGCGTGTGTGTTTATGATCCTTTAGTGTTTGTGAACTTGGCCGGTCTAGATGTTTAATAATCCATATACATGTTTGGCACGAACGTTTCAAAGTGTTGGCGTGGATGGTTTCTTTATGAATTGTGATGTGTTTTTAACGCACTGACTCTTTTGCTGGATATTGTCTTGTTGGAGCTAAGGACATTGCATATCAGGTACGATTGTATCAGATCTCGTTTCGGTCCCGTCCGTCTTTTCGCCTTCCTAACTAACCTAGCTCGACCTAACGTAGAAAGAGAAAGAGAGCCGTGACTGAAGCGGGACCAAACATGCTTGGGCTGTAACAACTCGGTTTCCCCTGCTACATCATCATTGCTGATACAGGCCTCATATCTGATCAGGCACTCAATCATGATGCCTCGCCACCGATATTGGCTGAGTTGAAATCTTGCATTTGATGTTTGGTATGTTGCAAGGGAGTAGATTTGTGTCGAGGCTCGGAGGGGAATGACAGCCATCATGCATTAGTGTTCAAAGTTGTCTCAGTTTGTCAATTACATGAGACCCTCAACTATTTTATGCCTAGTCAATTACAACACACACCTCAATGAAACGTATATTGCATATAATTTGCATGCACACACATTTGTCGTGAATTATTACCTTTTGGCTATGTTGATTTTGATGATACCATATAGTCACCAATGAACTAAACTCAGTAGAATTATCGGTGGCGGAGTATAATTGCATATTCATACCCCAGCCAATTTGTCCTGGGGTATATTTATACCGTCCCTACTTCCCAGGATCTGCGCCCATGATATGCTGTCAACGCGTTTATCAGTGTTATGCCGGTGACTTCTGAAACCCTCCGGCCAATATTTCCAACCAACCTCAATCTCTAGATATACATATAAGCTGCATTTTTAATGTATTATCTTCATATATCCCAGACAGTCTGGATCAGTGGTTTTCAACTTGTTTCAGTGCTGGTACCGTTTGGTACCAGATATCAGTCATGTGTTGTGTCATGCATTCGGGAGAGGTGGCCCTCTCTAATACGTCTTCCGTACTTGTGGCGTCATAGCGTGGAGAGGGTCGGTTCTGCGGTGGCAGCGAGCTGCACGGGACACACCTGTGTGTGTGTTCATAAGCTTCGACTTCTCCCCGTGTAGCAGCTGTCACTTGAGCAGCTCTCGAACCCCCCTGGTTTATCGTGTTTTTGCAACTTTATCTCTTCCTTAAGAAAATAGATTTCTTCGCACACTGTTTAAGAGGATTAAGCTAAATGTTTTTTTCCAGTAGGAAGTATAAAGCATAGTTATAGACATGTTTTGTATTCAATTTTTCCAACAGGAATCCTCACATCCCTTAGGAACCGGGCATTACTCTTGGTTTAGAACCCCTGTTCAGGTTGAAAGGCGGGCATGTGACTATGTATTGTCTTTGTCGGCAGTAGACAACCGTAGACGACCGCATTGTGCAGTGTTGTATCAACTTGGAACGCTACAAGAACGAACGCACCGAACATGGTAAGTGAGATTAGTGATATTGTTCATAACGACATTTGTTGGACTGGGTGGTGTAGTGGTGGAACACCCGCCTCACAAGCGGAAGGTCCGTGGTTTGAATTTCAGCGGAGGATAATTTCTTTGGGCGAAGTATATAATCCAACAGTCCCCGTCCACCCAGCAGTGAATGATGGTACCAGATATCAGTCATGTGTTGTGTCATGCATTCTGGGGAGGTGGCCCTCTCTAATACGTCTTCCGTTCTTGTGGCGTCATAGCGTGGAGAGGGTCGGTTCTGCGGTGACAGCGAGCTGCGCGGGACACACCTGTGTGGGTGTTCATAACCTTCGACTTCTTCCCGTGTAGCAGCTGTCACTTGAGGCATTCAACCTTTACACTGTTCTCAGTTTTATATTGCCACATTTTTCGCACTCATTCTGCAGTCGATAATGTTGATTGTTTCAATATTTCAACGAGGAACATATCTGCTCTGTGTGTGTGTATGTGTTCTCACCAAGTTATCTCCGCAGAAATTAGTCAAATATTTGTGGTTTTTATCTTCCAGAGATCATATTTCTGTTTAAAACATGTGTGTTGTATTGACTGGTTGACAAGTTCATTTTGCAATTTGCTTCAATCATCTATTGTGCCCTGTTCGGAAAGCTATTTATTTTTGCACATCCATCTTGATTTTGCGTTCATTTAGACCGAAACTATGACACCTGTTTGATTTTGAGTGTCGAAATATTGTTCTTACCTAGTTGTTCTTACCTAGTTGACTCCGCAGGAATGAGTCAAAGACTCGTGACTCCTGCCTTCCAAGTATCATATTTTATTTTGGATGATTGTCTTTTTTTTGGATCTCCTCTGGTAGCTTGTTCCAATCATCTATCGCCCTATTGGGGAAACTAAATTTTTGAACGTCTCTTTTCATTCTTCTTTTCTGTAGACCAAATTTGTGACCTCTCTTTGATTTTGCCAATTCGAATAAATCTTGATTTTGTACCACTTCTTTGTGTGTGTGTGCGTGTAGGTGTACGTTGCCTGCGGCGTGAGGTGGTTCTTCTCACTGAAGATCGCAACATGCGTCTCAAAGCCCTGGCGGCCGATGTTCCCACGCGCACAGTCCCCGATCTCTTGCACTGGATATCCTCCCAACAGCGGCAACAACATCCTTAATGTTTTATACAGTGGTGACACCAGGATGTTTCCGGCGGGGGGCTAAGGAAAAACCATCGAACCATACTCGAAATGCTCATGGTCGGGCATTTTTGGGGCGGCTCAAGATGGGGAGATGGCTTGGTATATTTTTGGGGGATTTAGCCCACAAAATACTTCCCCCCGGCGCCGTAACTGATGTAATGATGGTGTAATGATGTCATCTTGAAGCGATATTATGACGTAATCGGTGTACACATGATAGGACGACCATATTCCGATTTTCTCAAAAGAACACAACCTGTGCGATTACAGGTGTATGTGTGTGTGTGCGTGTCAGTATGTTCATGTTCATATATATGTTGTTCTTTGCATGCTTATGTGTGTTTGTGTGTGTGTTTGTGCATGTGTATGTGTGTGATTTTGCGAATACAGAGGTGTTTGTGTTTGTTTTGTGTTTGTTTTGTGTGTGTGTGTGTGTGTGTGTGTGTGTGTGTGTTTGTGTGAATTACTTACGTACACACAAGTTCACTCAAAACGGGATCGCTTTCAATCTAATTCAATTGTCTACATTTTACTCGTGTTTGAATGCACACACATATTGATGTATGTACCACTGTGTTCCACACTCCCATCGTAAATAGAGTGTTACGTCTTGCTTCGACGCACACACACACACATACAGTGGAAGCCTGATGGTTTTATTCGATCACTTATTGGCATCCAACGGTCACCTCGATGCCCGAGGCAAGGACGTCAGATCCGTTCTGGACGTGCTCAAATTAGCCCACACAGCTGACACAAATACCACACTACACATACACACACGCACGCATACACGCTCGGCTTTCAGTAACTGTTGGATGTTTGGTGTTATTGAAGGAGTCTGTTAGTTTGGCTGAGTTCGTGCGAAAATCTGTCTGCTGAAGATCAGCGAAGATGTCACACAATCATCTATAATTTATCCAGTTCTGATCGTCACAGCAAAAATGGTTTGAACCCTCAGAGGTCATGCAATGAGAACGGTCGGTTAAAGGTTGATAGCTGTGACACCTCAAGTGACAGCTGCTACACGGGAAGAAGCCGAAGCTTATAAACACACACACACACAGGTGTGTCCCGTGCAGCTCGCTGTCACCGCAGAACCGACCCTCTCCACGCTGTGACGCCACAAGAACGGAAGGCGTATTAGAGAGGACCACCTCCCTAGAATGCATGACACAACACATGACTGATATCTGGAACCGTTTACTGCTGGGTGGACAGGGACTGTTGTATTACGGAATTCGCTGAAAGAAATGTTACTCTGGCGGATGTGCTACCACTACACCACGAAGCTAATCTCCGCGGGTATGATGGATTTAACTTCCCAAGAACATTCGTAAGTGCATTCGGAAGTGCTTCTGAATCCAGTAGTGAATGAGAAGTTGTCATTGATGGCGCATAGCAGACATTCATTTAGAGCGTGTTTGTTTGCCATGCATCCACATTTCGAATGTAATTCGTTCAGAAAAGCTTAAGGAATTCTGAACTCAATTTTGAAATATCTTGAAACAAATATAATCTTAAGCAGAAATATTAACACACGTGAGAGCGGAACAAACAACACATCTGTTAATTGACTGATAAACAATCATGGATGCTGCACTTCTGAACCAGTGTTCGATTGATGCACTTCGGAAGTTCCTACCTCCTACTGAAGCTTAGACATTTACTGAAGGATGAGACATCGCCTGCTACTGTACTAAAAACTAATGATATGCTGATTTAGATAGGCTACCCAGACTAATATCAACAAAATTTCGACAAAAATTGTATTGTTAGATAGATCTCAAACAGCTCTTTCAAATGGGTGGTGTTGAATAGCTGTAGACGTTACAAAAGACAAGTTATTGAGGGAATTATGCAAATATTTCTCATTTTTCGCTAAATCCGTGATATTCAAACGGGATTTGCCGCCCCTAAATCTATTTAAATTGCAATAATTTCAACACCATTGGATTCAGCGACATGGAAACCACTGGGAAAAAGCACAGTCAGGAATTGTTCGTGATTGTAAAAATCGCCACAAAATGAGCATCCCCGCAGAACACGCCGGATGGTCCGTCGCGTCCATCGCCTCGGGCGTTCTGACGGCCACCGCTTGACCACGAACTCTGGCGACGTCAGAGCACCGGCTGCCGGCAGTAGAGCTGTGACGGCGCATGTGTGAGGACGTCTCCTCGAAGCCGTCTCCTCGAAATCCCCTCCATCACAAACAACTCACCTATCGTGTATTCTAGGTGTGGTCGTGAGCTGTAGCTCTGTCTTACTGGTATTGAGCTCCAGCCTTCTCGTATTGCAGCCCTGTGTGTCCCGCAACTCCGTCGGTGCGAATTACCAAGTCTTGTAGCTTCTCACAGCACCAGTCCTGCGTCACCAGGTGAGATTATTGCTATTATTGTTATTAATTACACAGGTAAATACAGTAGCATGGGGGAAGAGTGTGCAAGTGCACTATTACCACCCTGTGTGCGGTGACCCCATGTGTACTGGAAGCTAACCAAACAGATGTATAGAGAACGAGATTTTGAGGAATAAAAATTTAATAAAGGAAGATGAAAGCTGACAAATACAGTGAGATTGTAAAATGAAATGGCTGAATAAAAAGTTCATTTCTTAGTTGAATGTATTAATATTTCGACTTTTCCTCACAGAATTGATGTTTAGCGACGCGAGATGGGCTTCCTGCTTCGTGACAGAGCTCGCTATTTTTACCTGTTCATGGATGTTAAGATTATTTCATCTTAATGGCATTTCCATCATGTTAGCGTACGCGGGACCAAGTGGTTCACAAATTCGATTGTATTTCAACGAAATTTTAGCCACTTGATAGATATTAATTAACTTGATATATACCGCAAACACCTCTATTTCAACGGCATACCGTTCTATCTTTTAAACCTTCCGCCATAGTGCCGTTCGAATTAGAGCAGAGGTCTTAACCTTTTTTCTTTCTGATTCTCCACTTCTTAATGAGCCATCTCTTCTTCATTCTCCACACACAACACAGCGCTGATAAATTCAATAAATTCAGTTGTTACATCAAAGTGAATGTGTCATTAGAGGTGATTAGAAACAAAAATAAACTAATTTGAATTGATAAAAACACACACATAGTTGTCCTGTTCTGTCCGACCTTTAGCTTCCCACTTGACAACTCTTTCATTCCCCACCAGACAGGGGAATTTCCCACACAGGTTAAGAACCACTGAATTAGAGGGTGCCGTGCTATTTTTCAATTGTTCCCCAATGTACCCTTAAAATACAGATTTGACATGCATTTCAGATTGATTCTTTTTGTTTTTGAGCGCAATGCATGCATTACAAATGCGCTATAATCATTTCTTCGGGGAGGAGTGGATTTCTACCGTACACACGCGCTTCTGAAGTATTCCAGTATCTTTTGCTATAAGCTTTGTTAGCTTCCTTCTTTATGCCGGAATATTCATCAACAGGTGTGTGTGTGTGTGTGTGTGTGTGTGTGTGTGTGTGTGTGTGTGTGTGTGTGTGTGTGTGTGTGTGTGTGTTTCTATTCAGCGTTCGAACAAATTTGACCTCCATTGTATCAATATTTGCATGACATTGGACAGAGTGTATGTCTTTACGCTTTTGCGTGCGATATTAATGCACCAGTAATACCTTCAATGTATTTGAAATGTATGTGTGTGTGTGTGTGGCTGTATGTTCTTTTTTGTCATCAGCTTGTGATCTTGTGTGATTGTCAGTCCATTTGTATGAGGTCATTGTGAGGTCGCTGACCTTGGCTACCATTTCGCGCCACATTTTCTACACTCACAGTCCTTACCAGTCAACCGTTCCGTTAGCTTTTGTGAACGAAGACAGCTAAAGTGTATAGCTTCAGTAGGAGGATGCTTTTATGACACCTTGTGAGGCTAATTGTCCGATTACATCGCCGTTTTAGAATTCGCAAAGTCCGTTAGTATAGCAGGTGTCTATAATTCTCTGGAGACATGATGATATAGAAGCGATACAAAAAAAGAATATCTTTACTAAATAATGTGAACACAATTTTAAGACACTCAATTTAGGTTCTAAATAGACTTACTTGTTTGGTTTGAATTTGCCATACGAGTGTTTTAGGCGCACCTTTTCGACACTCAGTCTAAATATCACTGATAAATTTCTCCAAAGTTACGTTCGGAAATGAAAGCGACCTTTGAGCTTTTATGGAATTTTTTGTTGTTTTGACCTTTCTTTCCAAAGTTGTTTTCATTCAATTCCTATCTCCGGTTTATATTAATTTTTGTTCTTTGAGTGATATGATTTCTTTGGCGATTTTTCTATTTAGTGATTAGCTTGGTGTTTACCTAGGTTTATTGTTGATTAGTTTAATGTTTGGTTTTTTTTATTGATTAGATATCTTTAGATTTGTTAGATTTATCTTGGGTGATTCAGTCTCCTGAACTTATCCGTCGGGATTTATACATCAGAGTGCACTGACATTTTAATCCCTAGATTCTCAACAATTGTTCTTCACTTGAAGAACCAGTCATTTGCATGCGTTTAAGCTGAGGTAAGAGAACTTGTCAACAAGTATAACACGACGGGAGGACAAGATACTTTGCTGCTACTACTGTTCTCGTTAGTGCACACAGTTCCATGTCCTCACTTTGCGTAACCTTGAACTTGCTCATGAACTTGTCCACGAAAGATGGACGAGATAATACCGAGGGACAACCGGTTATCTTGACAGCGAACCGTCTCTAAATCAGCCCCCTCCGGTGAGGCTTGACTTGACGACAAGAGTTCGGCTACAGCTCAAGATATATTGCTGTGACATCCATTCACTTACTCAAAGGGGTTTTCCGGGTACAAGCTACTGTGTGCGGTTTCTTTATGACCAAGCTAGCTGACAATTACACAGATTTTATGAGTCCCACTTTAACGGTGGCTTATGTCAGTATAGTTAGCAGTTATAGTTAGTACTTACATTGACTCAGTGAAGTCATTAGTAATGTCTCTGTTCACTAATGGATCATTCTCATGTGATAACTTATTACAACAATAATATAATTATGTTGAATATCTTCAGGCAACGTCATGAATTATTCATAAAAATAACCAATTTTCTCACCCTGTTTTATACACATATTCACTATAGCACGTATAGATAAAAAATTGATATTTTAATTTGATATCATTATAAAATTTGTAATTATATTTACTGTATGATACAAATTATATAGAGTTTTTCTATGTGTACGCATATGGTGTTTAGCTGGAATGAGGTAGATATCTTTCTGTTCTGCATTGAAGTCACCACTGGGGTTCGAAAATACCTGCTCCGAATTGATGAATTTTCACTTATTCACGAGTTTTGCTAGCTGATAGACCGCTCGTGTATTATTTTCTTATAAGCATGAAATGTTTCGGGATTATTACGCAAAATTATGTTTCGGCAAAAAATTGTACTTTTTGGTATAGTATTTCTTTCCGCTAATATTTCTTCACTGGGTATAATTTCAAGACGCAAATAATACTTGTTCGAAGGCATAAAAATAAACATTTGATTGTTTTTGGAATATTTGATAAAAAAGGGAGCTGCATATGTTCCCTATGAGCAATAATGAGGGAAACTATTTCTGGTCGGATTTTATTATTTATCTCTTTGATTGATTTGATTCATTTGGTTTTCATGCTTTTTATTTATTGTATTAATTACTCATTTATTATATATGCTTATTTATATTTAATATTCACTATTATATATTTTATTTTATTTATATAACTTGATTTATTTTTACTGTATAAGCGGCACGAGTATTTATAATTGTAATATTATTGCCAATCTATTGCGTACAATTCTACCGTAGATATTTTTACAATTTTTTAACGCATTTATTACCATCAATTATACTCAGATATTATTATAATCTTATATCATATTAACTTCTGCTAATATTTCTACTTTTCCATTTTTGCCTTCGCTAAGCCGCACAAAAGTACGCTATGTCTGTGCTATTGTGTATGTTTGATCGTGTGTGTGTGTGTGTGTGTGTGTGTGTGTGTGTGTGTGTGTGTGTGTGTGTGTGTGTGTGTGTGTGTGTGTGTGTGTGTGAGGTTTTCAGGATGTGGTTAAGTGCAGGAGAGGTTGTATGCCTGTTGGTGTTGGCTTGTGCGTATTCTGTATCAGCTGGTAAGTTTTTTTTATAAATTATTTTCATTTCAGTTCAGTTTTATTTCTACCTTCCTTAAACCACTATTTACAACATGTTTACCTATATACATTTAATATTTATTATAAATCATTTTAATTCCTCGTGCAATATTTATATATAAAAATTATATTTCACTTTTCATTTGCTTGTTAAATTTTCACTTAACGACAAATAAATGTCGTTCAAATCGGGTCGTTTAGAGTTTTTACTGGTTGTTTGTAAACAAGCAATTGAAAAGTAAAATATTTAAATTATATTATTCATAAATAGTTTACGAGAAATAAACGCGATCGTATGAAAAATATATACAAGTATATATAAACACTACAATCAGAAATTCTTACAAACTTTCAAATTCTTACAATTTTTTACAACAAAAAATTCATGAGCATATAGATAGGAAATTAATTATCTATTTTTGTAATATATTATCACCAGTCGGTTTTATTTTTTATATTTATTTGCAAGTTTTTTTATAGATTTTTCGCGATGTTAAAACGTTTTTATTTGAACGAATAAGTAAATATTGTTTTTTCTGTATTTTTGCAGCCCCTCTTTCGTGGAATGAGACACAAACAGGTGAGTTTTTACTTTGCCATTCTGGTTTTACTAAACTAAGACCTAATTTATGTGCGTAGACTTTGGAAGGCCGCTAAATCTGTAATAATTAGAAGGCCGCTAAATGTGTAATTCTCAAACTAAGATTCCACACAAGCGTGATTTCTCCAAGTGAACCGCAAAAGGTGTTAAATTTTTCCCTAATAAGTTTTCATCTGTGTGTTGCGTCAAATTATTGCTAGGTTTTGTTTATACACATTGCACAAAAAAATTTTCTTTTGAAATGACGGAAGGGAACGCCAATTTTTCATGGTCCACCACTGAAATACTAAACTTCTTAATTTACTGTTTTATATTATTCCCAATATTCTAGTGTTATTATGAATGATAAAATAAAGAACTAGATCAGGGGTTCCCAAAAGTTTCCGCTCTGCGACCCCTAGTCCAGATCCGGAATACTTATATGTCGTTGTTATTGAATTTATTGGAAAATACAAAGAAAAAACATCAGGTGTTCATAATATGGACTTTATTTACAATTATTGACGGATGTGAATTTTTTCAAGCGGTTCTCACGACCCCCTGAAGTTACCTCGCGACCCCCCATAAGGGGGTCGCAACCCACCGCTTGGAAACCTCTGAACTAGATGGTTCTGCGTATAATTTGAAGTTTCACGGGTGCGGGATGACTTAAAAGTACGCTGTGTGCAACTGACAGGATGTTTCCACATGATGCAGCATTATGGCGAGGGCGATCAGATTCTCACCAACGAGCCATGTCTGAACTGTACCTGCTCGAACAATATGCTAATGTGCTTCCTGAAAGTTTGCCCCTACGTGCGGCCTCTGGCCAAGGGATGTTCAGTGGTTAAGCAGCCTGGTGACTGTTGTCCGCGAGTTACCTGCGACCTGGGTAAGAAACATCAAGATGTACTACACTCTTCGACTATTGGACTCCGTGGTGTAGTGGTAGCACACCCGCCTCACAAGCGGGAGGTCCGTGATTCGAAACCCGGCAGAGGAGAATTTCTTTGAATGCTATAATCAACACTCACTTAACAACACTCGCAACACAAAACAACACCTACAGCACAATACTCACAACACAACAACTAATAACACACCGACTAACAACACAGCAATTAACAACACAACTAACAACACAACACCCACAACACATCGCTCAAAATGCATGTGTAAAATATTGGAAACTGGAAGACACAGAAACAGATATAAAGATAGGAGAGGAATACGTTATATAAAGGAACAAATCACAAATCACACTCACACAATGGCAGACACTAACGAATCTAGGTCATATTGAAAAACAAGTAACAAAAAGAAAGCACTCACCAAACTGACTAGATTTTCCTGATGTCCTTTTCCCGATGTCCTCTTTTGCTGAGCGTTTGTGGTGTTCTGTGTTCACAGTTCCCGTACCAATAATGCAGATGCTTGGGATGTCTTCCTCATCGAGTACGCAGTCGCCGGAGGTCAGCTCCGAATCCACCGACGCTCCCATCACCTTAACTACGGCTGCCCTCGTGCAGGGAAGCATAGATGAAGGTGGTGATGGTGTGGCGGGATGTGACGTCGACGGAGTCTTCTACAAAGACGGCGACCAGGTGATTCACGCAGTAGTGTAGCGTGGAGGATGTGGGAGGAATAATTAATCCCGGCGGCACGTTTTAGAAGGCTGCAGAAGAGCTGCTGAACACCTTGAACTATCAGTTATATCTGAGTCGCATTTTTTCAATATAATATTTCATATTTGCTGTTTTAATTTCAAATAACTGAAAGAAGGCAAGATCGATTGAAAATTATGATCTTCTCTGATCAGGTGACTGCAAATATGCACTATTATAAGAGACTCGTCTTTTCAGCTATTTCGACATATGGACTTGCTAATTTCCACTGATACAGTCGTGTTGAAGAGCGCTGTTCTGGTTGCATGAGGAAACCCAGAGTTGATGCAAGCTCTTATTGCCCTCCAAATACAATATCAGGGGACCTTGATATAAATAAAGCACCATTATAATAGAAGTCCGACAACGGGAAAATGCAGTTACGAGCCCCTCGGTCTCCTGGGGACTTACGGACTCTTATTCGCCACTTTATGATAAATTTTATTGCCATGTGTGAGGCAGCGGGGCCTCTCAACTCTCGGGGGCCCCCGACCGGTGGTTTTGAGGGGGGTGGTTGCTACGGCTCTGTTGCAGCCATGATGTAATGAGTTATGTTCGAGCCCACATCACAATCATTGATCAAGTCTCCGCATTATCGGGTATCAATGGAATGCAGCTTGATTGTGATATCGGTGCATTGGGATATCTATGGATTCTCACTGACACACACGTGGCATGTACACACAGGTGCCCAACGACCCGTCGGAGCCTTGCGATGTTTGCTATTGCATACGGAACCACACGGCCTGCGTGCAACAGCAATGCACCATGCAGATCCCGGGATGTCGCGCCGTCTTAGCGGACGGAGAATGTTGTCCGGCACGCTACGACTGCGGTCAGTATCTAGTGTGTTGTTTTCTCAATGATCGTGTATGTCGTGGTGTGTCGTCAAGAATCTGGTCTTTATTATTATGTATGGGAATCCATCTGGACCTTGGACAAAATATTTGACTTGGTTGATCACGATATTCTAAGAGGAAAACTATTTACAAATAATCTATATTCATCTGCAAGAAAGCTGTTAAGTTTCTTCCTACAGGATAGACTACAGTGTGTAAAATTCGGTAATATATACTATACAGCAGTGGTTCTTAAGCTTTTTTCTCTGATTCTCCACTTCTTAATGAGACATCTCTTCATTTTCCACACACAACAGCGCTGATAAATTCAATAAATTCAGTTGTTACATCAAAGTAAATGTCAAGAGGTCATTAGAAACAAAAATAAACAAATTTGAATTGATAAAAACACACACACATAGTTGTCCTGTTCTGTCCGACCTTTAGCTTCCCACTTGACAACTCTTCCATTCCCCACCAGACAGGGGAATTTCCCAAACAGGTTGAAATTTCCCACATGTTGAACCACTGACAGACATCTAGTAAGCTAACAGGTTTTCCAGAAAAATCCGCCGAGCAGTTTCAGGAGATCGCAAAATCACTGATAATTCGACATTGAATACTATCCGGTGCGGAATTTGTGCGTGTATTATTGACGAATTTTTTTAGTCAGCTGACTGTTCCTGTGTTTGGTGATTTCATCTTTGATCTACACTTGATCTATGGATCTATTAAGATGCAGTGCGTGTGTCTGTGTGTGTGTGTCTGCGTGCGTGTGTGTGTGTGTGTGTATGTGTATGTGTGTGTGACGTTATGATACAGCTAATGAAGACCAGGAGATGGACACAACTACCACGACTTCAACCACACTGGCTCCTGTGTCTACCGCTTCTTGTGATCACGAAGGACACATATACGCAGATGGAGACGCGGTCAGTCCAATCGCTCCGAATGCGTTTAAATCAGTGGTTCCTCAACTTTTCTCGTTAGCCACCCAGAATTTGAACTAATCAAGCGTCGTGACTCAAGTCTACATAGATATAAGAATTGTTGTATGTGTAAAAATTATGCTTTCAATCACATTTAATTCAGTAATGATCCGCTTTGCTTAAATCAGGTATTATAATTAAATCATTGTCTGCATAGAATACCAACACTAGGCATTATATAGTTGAATTATTGCACAATATAGTTATAGTATATTTTAGTGGCAAAATAATGGACTTTCTACGGACTTTGAGCGACTCAATTAGCTAGTTTGAAAACCCATCTTTGTACCCAAGAGTTGAGAACCACTGGCAGGTTGGAATATGAAATATGCTGAAAGTCCAGCCTATGTTTCGTTATCGCAAGTCAGTCGAATTTATATCGGTGCATATGTGTACTTATGTTTGTGTACTCATCTATTTGTTTATCATAGGAGATGAGCTGTGCTCGTGCTGTCCTGTCTCCAACCCACCCTCTAACCTATCTTCCTTGAAATTCCCAGTGTTTCACACTATCCAGTCTTTCTTTAAATGCTCCTACGCTATTAGCTCCTACAATATTCTCCCCTAACTGATTCCAGACATCAACACACCTATATGGGAAACTATACTTCTTAACATCTCTTAAACATCTAGTCCTTTTCAGTTTTTTTCCGTGTATGTGTGTGCGTTGTAGGTGCCGTCATCTGACGCTTGTAAGCATTGCTACTGCATGCATGGTCAGTTGAGCTGCGCCGTACAGAGCTGTATCTCGCTGAGGGACACCTTTCACAGTCATTGTCATCCGGCACCACCTCCCGCCGGAGTCTGCTGTCCCATCCACTACGATTGCGGTAGGAAGACCCTGCCACGAGTGAAGTCTTAAAGCCTCTCACTATGGATTCAATTTTTGGGTACTGGCATAAAGTCTTAATGGTTTATGAACAGTAAAATGATCAATGATTATGTTATGTATGTTAGTACAGTAAATTCAAGCGATCGAAATACTCGTGTATCTGGAAGACATACCGACAAATATTGGAATTGGTGACAATTATTTGTACAGTCAAGTAAAAGTGGTATGAGGGACCATATTCGACAATGCATTGGGGTATGGAACCATAAAAAGGTTGATAACCCCTGCCTTAATGGAATAAAGTTGAAAACAGTCCAATCTTAGGTTGTCTTCCGTCAGTGGCAGGGTCAGGATTTTACCGAGGGGAGGGATGGTTAAGGGTGGACTGAGGAAAAAGACGCGGAGACTTGAGGAGCTACACTTGAAATGCTCGTCGTCAGGATTTTTTGGGGGAGAGATCTCAGAAGGGTTTGGCGTATTTTCAGGGAACTTTAGCTCCTGGAAGTCCACCTTAATGCCGCCACTGTCATCCGTGAAGGGAAAGCGAGAATTCCGTGATCTCTGAACCACATATACCGATGAATGCTATGATTAAATGTGATTCTGATTTTAATCATCCTTGGTTCATATGCATTTTTTCACGATTCGATATCATATATGTCAACCAGTTCCCATGTCAATGATGTAATCTTCAAATGGAGTAATTTTGTTATGACTATCCAAGCTCAGTAGAAAATTTGTGAAAAATAGAAGGCTCCGTATTCGGAATTCACTGATCGTTCTGGGGGATATTTTTAGGTTGACTGAGGGATATTTTGTTTCTGTTGTGCCACAGAAACAACCAAATAACACACTTTAAAATATACATTTCAAAAACGTGTGAACATAATTCGGCGCGATATTTCAATTAGTAACAAAACAGCACTGTAAATGCGAATGCTCTCAGTGAATTCAGTTGGTATGTTTTTTGTGCTTTCAGGAACGAACGGTACACTAGAGTCGAGCGTCGCTCCGTCAACTGATCATTCTGTCTTGGCCCAGACGCTCACCACAGACGACGGGGAGGACAAACCCCAGTCGCGGCCGTCCGGTGCCGAAACGTCAGACTCTGGTGTGTCTGCAGCGCTTGTTGGGATGACAACCATTTCCGGGCCTGAGGAGTACACAACTGAAACAGGCACTGAGATGGAGAGCGAAGCGCCAGTAACTGAAGCGGTTAATGAAGTTGGAACGGTTTCGACTAGTCATGAGACATCTACAATGGGCATTACTACGGACGAAGTTCAAACAGACGCGAGTATTCAGACCACCCTAACCTATCCAGAATATTCTCCTTCAGAAGGAGCACATGTTTCCACAAGCACACCTGCGTCCACACAGAGTAGCACCGATGCTGAAATTATAACAACTGGTGTTCCTGAGGTAGTAAATATTACAGATACCTCTGCAGAAGATGTGGAGACCAGTGGGGATTTAGACATTGCCATCAGTTTGGAGGAATCCTTGGATGGAAGCGGCTCCGAAATAACATCAAGTGATTCTGATTCTTCCACGACTTCTGACGTAATTGATATCACCGGCGCACAGTCTCAAGGTTTATATAACGAGGATCAGGAAACCGTTACTGAAATTCCAGGTGTTGATTTAGATTCAGGTGTGGTTGATGCATCGGGAGATGAGAGCGAAGACATCGCTGGAAGTCTGGGTGATGAAAACGATGCAGAAGAAGCATCTGGTGATGTTGAAAATGTTTCTACAACAGAAAGCTATGTATCGGATGGGATCCTCGGTGTGGAAAGCACCACTGTGCCAGCAGAGGAAGCTAGCACGAATGCTGACGGAGCGGGCAGTGCTGGTATTCAGCAGGTTAGCTCATCGGCGGCACCGGTTGATTCCGAAGAGTCGGGCGACAGTGGATATTTGGCGACACAACAGCAAATACAAACATCACAACATACACCAATAGACATTGAGAGCGAAAATATCGAAGCCAGTGCGGAAGGATCAGAAGCAGAAGTGTTCAACGAGGAGTCTTCGGGTAGTGTAGAGACTATAAATGAAAGTAATAGCGTGACTGCAACCAATGTTGTTTCTCCTGCTGAAACGACAGATATAACTGCTGAAAGCACAGAATCTACTACCAATGTCTATGAAATCTCCGAAAACGAACAGGAAGGTAGCTCCACTACTGAAAGCGATTTGGACCTCATTGATGATACAGAAACAGCGAATGTTGCCAACCAAGTACTTGAAGGTTCAGGACCACAATATTTGGAGGAGGTTTCAGGAGATAGTGACTCGATACCGATTGTCCTGGAAGAATCCACAGATTCGATTGACTCTACAGACTCTTCAGGAGATATCGTGGATAATGTCGGTTTTTTTGAAGAATCCACTGATTCGATTGACTCTACAGACTCTTCAGGAGATATCGTGGATAATGTTGGAGATTTTGAAGAATCCACTGATTCGATCGACTCTGCAGACTCTTCCGGAGATATCGTGGATAATGTCGGAGCCACTGTACATCCTGAAGGTAGTGGTGCTGATATGATTGATGCCACTTTTTCAGAAGGACAATTGAATGTTTCCTCAGACGAAGAAAGTGCGACAGTGCCGAGCTCAAGCGTTTCTTCGGTTGTTGATGCAAGTGTATTCACTGGGGAAGAAGTTGGAAATGAGCCCGAAAACACAGACGCTCCAAGCTTAACCACTGAACTGGAAAGCAATGAGCTTGAACAGTCCTTGACTCAGATAGAAGCGTCGGGAGATTCAAATGATGTTGACGGTTCGCTTGATATTTCAACCAGCGATTATCTCCCAGGATTTGGTTCGAATCTAAACGTTGATGAAAGCGATCAATCCGGGGAAGGTTCGGCCAGTGAACCAGTTGAGCCCTCTTCGGCTGGTGTGGTTGATGTGGATGTTGATACCAATGTCATGATTGAAGGTATTTCTACAACACAGAGCGCCGAATCCTCTGGTGCAATGGATATTGTAGATCCACCAGTAGATATGAGTGACGTAGATTTATCTATAGCCGCTGAATCATCCGGTCACGAAGCAGAGGTCAGTATGAACAATTATGGCCAACATGTGACGCAAATCTTGCCCTCGACAATCATACCTGGAAGCGAGAATTATAACAATGAAAACACACTCATATCAGGACCGGTGGACTCTGCTGATGGGGATAGAGAATCACTTGGTGCAATTTCGACTTCGCTACCATCGCTTGCCTCGGTGAGCACGGCTGAAGAACAAACAGACTCAGTCGAACAAACTACGCAAACTTTAGATGAATTTGAAAACGACACTCTTGATCCTGATACCGTCGGCGCATCGGGAGAACAAGCTGAATATGTCGAACAAACTTCACCCGTGGAAGAAGTAAGCGGAGCTGCTGAGTGGCATAGTGAAACGGATTCAGACATTGAAGTTACACCTGTGATCAATCAAGATTTGGGAACTTCGGGCGACGCAGAACAGAACGCAAATGAGGTTGAAGCCTACTCAGGTGAAACAAGCGAAGAATCATCAGCTTATGGCGATATCCTCGAAGGTAGTGGTGGCTCAGCAGGAACGGTACCCACTGGAGAAATTGGCACATCGACTGAAGATCCTCAGTCATTCACAGAAGAGCTGGACTTAGGCACGGTTGAAGCTTCGGGGGATGGTGTTCTAAGCCAAGAGGTCGAATATTCGGGAAGTACCGAAATTATTTCTACCGGTGACAGTCAGGCTGCTCAGGTGGAAGATGGAGATTCAGTTGATGTAGCTTTATCTGGTGAGGGCATTTTCCCAGAGGAGACTCAAACTACAATAGTTGGCGATGAATTGACATCCGGTGACGATGCTGATGTAATTGAGATGGAATCATCAACTGCTGGACCACCATTGTCTTCACAAACTACTAATGAAATCGAAGGAGAGCTCTCGGGAGACCTTGAGGACACGGAAGACATCACATCAGTTAGCACCAGTAGCAGTGACGGTCAAAATCAGAGTAATTACGATGGGACGAACACTTCAACAGACGGCAATAAACCTTCAACAGACGCACATGTGACCGATGACCTCGGCGAAGAAGCCATCGATCAATTCATCGAACCATCAGTTGGAGGCAGCACCTCACCATCCATTGAATTGACAACAACAGCTGTGCCAGACATCGAAATCAGTGGTGAGTCGGACGAGAGTACAGAATTGTCAGGAGACGCTGAGATTGGTGAAACTGAAAATGTGGGTGCTGTCACTGGTAGTATAGATCAGATAATCACCGAAAACGAAATATCTACTGATACTGGGTCAGCCTCACAAGATACTGAGGGAAGCGGAGAGTTTATTGCCGAAAATTCTTCTACTACAGAGGGAGTATTATCGGAGGATTTATACGAAGGCAGTACGAGTAGTGTTGGTGAAAGTCATGAACAATCTGGGGATTCTGAATACGAAGAACCCGCTCGTGGGACATACTCTTCTGTTTCTTTAGTCACCGACACCTCCGAAGGTTCGGACGAAGATTCAGGCGTGGAGTCATCAGGTCAAGAAGATATTGAGGGCAGTACAGATATTGAGGGCAGTACGGACATTGAGGGCAGTACAGATATTGAGGGCAGCACAGACGTATATGGTTTGGGCGACTCAGGATACGATTCGCTAGATATTTCCACAGAAGCAGGAACATCACAATCCAGCGTTGATTCAGCTGGGCTTTCCACGAGCGCATCAGCGTCAACTCCAGGTGCCACTAGTCAAGTTCCAGTATCTGTTGCAGGTACCGATGAGGGCAAAGACAACGAAGCTCCTTCCGAGATTGATCCCGAGACAGCCCAGACAATAGTCGACGTTCTAGGTCAGGTGTTAGGAGGCCAGCAGAGCACAACTCCTACGCACTCATCATCGCAGCATTTCGGCACGGAAAGTACGACCGAAGTACAGTCGGCTGAAGACGGAGACTGTTTCGTGGACGGCACGCGATATGCCACCGGCTCGTTAGTACCAGCAACAGATCCGTGCGTCACATCTTGCCAATGTCTCAATTCGACTGTTCAGTGTAATCGCATCCAGTGTGAGCCACCTCGCCTGCAAAACTGCCGTGTGATCGCGTCCAATTCGTCTTCATGCTGTCCGCAATTTGAATGTGGTGAGTTTAATAAGTGCATGTAATTCCTACCTTTCATAGCTTAATCACCCGAATTTGAATAGTTTAATTAACTGTTTAATTTTTGGTTCGTAATTCAACTGTCTTGGTGCAATGATCTCCGCTTGTTAGGAACGAGCCCAATCGCTCGAAATCAACTTGATGCTAAATCGCTCGAATCTAAACCGAAAAAACGATTTATAATTTTAAACAAATTGTTCAATCGTTCCCAAACAGCTCACGGTTTTGCGCGAAATTCATAAGTTCTGGCAACCAACTTCTGGCCTTTCAATGTTCAGTGATGATGTCATTTTTAGCAGTTTCTGTAGCTTTTACAAACATGCCTGTACGAGAGGGGTCTAAGAAAAAACATGGGCCAAACATGAGGAATTAACTCGAAATGTTCATGGTTAGAATGTTTGGGATTTAAAGGGGACTTGGCACATTTGTGTGGGACTTCAGTCCATCCAAACCCTCCTCTCAGCATTGTCACTGATCGTAAACATTCCTCATTTGCGGCTATCTTTTTCCAGACGAGGACGAGGCATTGACGAGCGACGGACAATGCTTGATGAACGATGAGATTTTCGCCAGCGGGGACGTGGTGCCTCATGTCGACCCTTGTTCCTACTGTTTGTGCATTGCCAGCGAGGTGGTGTGTGCCAGACAAGTGTGTAGACCTCCTTCACAACTGGTCGGCCTCAATTGCCAGCAGTTACTCGTCGACTCCTCCGTTTGCTGTTCGTCGACCTATTCTTGCGGTGAGTTGGCGAGTGGTTAGGGTAGGTTAATGCTGTGCTTCTTAACCTTTTTCTCACTGATTCCCCACTTCATAATGAGCCATTTCTTCTTCATTTTCCACACAACAGTGCTGATAAATTCAATAAATTCAATTGATACATCAAAGTAAATGTCAAGAGGTCATTAGAAACAAAAATAAACGAATTTGAATTGATAAAAACACACATAGTTGTCCTGTTCTGTCCGACATTTAGCTTCCCACTTGGTAACTCTTTCATTTTCCACCGGTGGGGAATTCCCCACACAGGTTAAGAACCTGTGACTTAGTGCAATGTTTCTTAGCCTTTTTCTGGCCATGACCCCCTTCGATACAACGCGAGTCTTTGTGGCATTCCAGAAACAATCCGTTTCGTCCTATAAAACCTTGTGGACAATGAGAAAATATGGTGACCCCCCATTTTTTTAATTCGCTTCTATAACCCCTCAAAAGAATCCCTGGCCCCCAAGGAGGTCATATGGTCCACGTTGAGAAGCACTAGGTTATAGGACTGACGAGACCATGAACTTGATCACTTGGATTTCGGTTGGCGTTTCGTCTTTTCAATCTCTGAAAGTCTGTTCACGAGGAATTACTGCCAAAACTGAATCTTCCCGCCAGCTAGTTTTCCAGAATTTAGTGCAGTGTGTTGCAGAACCATTTGTACATTACATACTATTACTAACAAATTTTAATATCATAATTACCTGTTTATTGTAGTTTTAATTTTATTCGAGATATTACCTTTGCATATTTCTACACATCTTATTTGTAGCTAGCGAATTATTACAAGCATATATATACAATGTGATTTTTACATAGTCGGTGCATATATATATTCCGACGTAAATTCATTTCGTATTTTCAGACGCTGAGGCAATGGCGATTCTGGGATACGGTGATCACAACGTGACAGTCACTGATCTGTCCGACGGAATTCAAAATATTTCCATAATATTCTCCGGAGGCACAGGAGCGGTAGTAGGAGGTACGGAAAACTTGGAGCCAACTGAGGCAGCGCAAGTCGGACCCCAGTCAACTACGGATAGTGTCGTCCTGGTGTCCGGATCGACTAGTTCGGAGACGGATTTGGTGGACAGCACCGAAGTGACGTCCATCACAAGTAGTGGTGGTATTGTGTCACAACAGGAAAATTCAGTGTCTTCCGGAGATCCGCAGCAATTGTTCCCCTCGTCTGCTTCTGTGTTCTACGTTCAAGGTCATACGATCATCGAGACAATAATCAACAGAACCCAGCAAACATTGGAATCAACTGAGGATAATAAAATGGGAAATATCGCCACAATTATGCACGTAACCTACATTGTTGAGGAAATCGACGCCCAAGGAGAGAAAACACTTGTTTCCGTTGAATCTAGAAATTTCACAGCCCGCCGACCGGCCAAATTATCAGACGTTGTCATTCACCAAACTCCTCAGCCAACAAAAACCGAGGTGACCAGTGTAGTCACAACTATTAGTGGCGATGGAAAGCGAATCGTTTCCAGTTCTCAGACCAGTGATGTTCCTCAACATCTGATGAGCTTGGTTGAGCAGCAACCTGAAAGTAGCACATCAGTTAGTACCACAAACGAAGCTATTACAGAATCTGTGGTAGCGTCGAATGATGGCGATATATACAAACCAGGCTACACAATAGTGAAGAACACCATAAAAGTCGTAAGAGAATCTTTCAAAGAGAACCAAGGCGCCGGTGATGTGATAACTATCGAGAGATACACAACAGTGACTATAATCACAGAGGTTGTCGACCGCAACGGCGCCAAAAAAATTCTCAAAGAGACCAAGACGACTGTGGCCGAGCGACCTGCAAAACTGACATCGACAGGAACTTTGGAGACTCCCAACCACTTGTCCAACATCACAGCTGTTGTCGATACGACTGTGGTCGACGAGAGTGGCGAGAGGCGACAGTCGACCTTGACACTGAATCACATTCCGGCCGGCTTGACTCAACTCGTATCCCCCGACGGCACGCTGTTGGATCAAACGCCCACCGAAGAGATTTTCCTCCCGGGAAATACAGTCGAGGAGACAACAACTACAAAGGTAGTGCAGTCCCTGAAGCCTGGACAAACTCCCTATGACTATGGAGTGGTAGTCATAACAACAATTAAGACAGTGATAACTAAAGTCATCAAACCGAATGGAGAGAGCAGAGCCACAGAACGCCAAGAAGTATCAACGGCACAACGCCCTGCCACAAGCGCTGATATAGTGTATTTCCAAGAGCCTAGGGAACCCGTGAAAACAACCTCTGTTGTGACTACCGTTATTGATGCCGACGGCAATCGCAATGTTGTGGATGCTGCTGAACCAACAAGTACAACTGATACGGCGTCATCCCCTGAAACCCCTGCGACCACCTCCACTGGGCATCCTATTGAGTTGTCTACTGAGACTTCGTCTTCAACCGGCACGGAAATATATGAATCTACTACACCATCTGCAGAATCGATTGTCATGAGTGCCGAAACCAATACGACGACTGCACAATCAGATGGCATTGATGAAGAACAGGATACAGCCAGCGTACCTAGTGAATATCATCCTGGGACCGTTGTAACTCAGACTACAATACAGACTATCGAAGAGAATATTGCGCCCGAAACTACTGCAGATGGTAAACGTGTTGTGGTTTCGGTAACAACAACCACTGTCATAGAGGATATTGTTGATCAATCTGTTAAATCCAAACAGATAAAGTCCAGTACGTCAACTTCTGAGAGCAAACGTGAGCTCCAAGCATGGGAACAATATGCTTTCACTAGCGGCCAAATATCCACAACGACAACAGAAGCCAAGACGATAAAAGTAGAAGCGGACGGCACAGAAACGGTGTCTGTCTCACGTTCTGATACTGTTCCAGAACAACTAGCATACTTGCACCCGCCAAGCTCTTCTGGTGCCACAACTCCTTCACGAATTTACTTGCCAGGAACTCGAATTCGCAAAACTACATATATTACCACCAACGAAGTGCTTATCCCAGGCGTTAGTGGTGGAGATTATGGCACTATCGAAAAATTGGTAAACAAAACTATTGTTACCGAAGAAAAATCCAGCGACGGAAGGCACATTTCGGAAACGAGAACATTTTTGACGCAGCAGCAAAGAAATGCTGTTCAAGAAGACGCAGATTCCTTCACTCAAGGACCAACTTCTTCGACCGACGTCAACGTAGTTGAATATTTGATTGGCCAAAATGGAGAAGTAATAACCCTGGCTAGTGAACCCAGTGAGGAGAGTTCGATTGGCACCGGAGCCAGCATCTCTTCCGTTAACGGATCAATTGAAACAAGCATCACAGGTCAGCAAGGCTCCTCAGGTGCTGGCGAGCAGGAATCACAGTCCTATCCTGTTGATGTATCGCTGGCTTCCGGCGACTCTGCTGCCGAGCAACCCTCAGGGGTTATCTCGGTAACTGAAGATGTGATCGATATGCTGGCCAACGGTGAGCAAGAGGAATTTTCCAACACTACAGCCGTAATTGATGAACAAGTGGATGAGCAAGTGTCGAGCAATGAAGAGTCTACGCGGCCAGACTCAGCATCGGTGGCACAGAACGGAACAAACACTTCGACTACGACCACCACAATCAACACGCACGTCTTCCTTGGTCCAGGAGCGTGTTTGTTCGATGGTAAGGTGTACGTGTCGGCGCAGCAGATTCCCAGAGACAATCCGTGCGACTTTTGCTTCTGTTTCCGCGGCGATATCATTTGTCTTCAGCAATCGTGTCCTCAGCCAAGCCCTAGCTGCAACCTGCCTACAAACCACACGGCACCGCGGTCGGATAACGGTGACTCCTGCTGTGTTGCACAGAACATCGAGGGCTTCTGCTGTCCGCGTTATGTTTGCACAAAAGAGACGGGGAGGACGGCCACCACTCCAAAATCGCCACCTCTGGTAACTCAGTCAGGTCTGTCGACCGCATCGGTCGATAACGCTGGCTGCGAGATTCAAGGTGTCTTCTACAGAACAGGACAGCTGGTGGAGGCGGCGTCCGGTCCTTGCCTCGAGTGTAGGTGAGACAAATTACCATTACCTGATGCCTACGATAATTAAATCCGACTGAATGCACTTGATACTCGTATAAAAACACGAAAACATGATTGATTTTCATACGATCATGGATCACCAAGGTACCTTCAAGTCAAACGAGGGTTCCACAAGTTTCGGGGCAAATTCATGGGTCTATATTTAGTGATAAGTAGTAACTATCAGGGGTTTGAAGAACGAATCGTAGTCAGGTACAGATTAAGAAACTGTAAATGAAAACTTTCTCTGACTGACAATTCATTCACTCATTGTTCTCAATGAATTCAGCTTCAGGCATTGGCTTTATAGAACTAGCATTAGCCGCAATCAAGGGTCTGCACACTTTGTATTGTGGTCATGTTTGTTGCGTTCGCTCTAGCAAGTTATTTTGCTGTTTCAGGTGCGGAGAGGACAGGATGATGGCGTGCAACCCGAAACACTGCAAGCCACAACCCATGATCCAGAAAATGATGATCGCCGCAGCTCAAAAACGCAAACGATGACTTTGTCGATATTTTCTTCTCGAGAGAAAGCACACACGAAGACTTTGAGGAGTGTGAATGATGTGGAATGAGTGATGTGATGTGATAGAAGTAGTGAGGTATGCATGATCGTGAGTGAATGTGAAGACTGTGACTCAGTAACGAAGGGCATTTGTTCACCGTCACCTCACAGCGGTGTATCGTTGGAAAATCACATCATCTACATTGATGGCATTACGAGATTATCACTAATGGGCATAACACGTATTTAACGTTGACATATATTATAATTTATATTTGTGTACATTTTATGAGCGACTTTTCAATTATATTGACAAAATCGAAAGCGTTTTACTGAATTCAACAATGATATACCGTATTTTCTCGTGTGTAAAATACCTTTTTTTAATTTGAGAAACAGAGGTATCTTATACATGGTAGTAAGTTATTTACCACCAATATCTACTTTTCCCAGAAAGTTCGCCTAAAAATTGAACGGGTCTCTTATACAGTGGATAATACCCACCTTGTTATACGAAGAACGGGAATCTCTGTCTGAGGTTCTCAATGACATTTTCGTTTGACGGAAAATATGGCCAAATTATGTGATTACCTCAATAAATTGTCACATTCCGATAAAAAAAACACACAATCACGCTAAAACTTGGTATGCTTAAATCACATGAAAACTTCGGCGTAAAAACTTGATTTTATTCAACATTCCGTTAGCAAGAAAAGTCGAAAAACACATTTGGAAACTGAAGAACACCCCGAAAAGAACGGCACACAACCGCAGCTTAAAGTGATATCGCAGCAAATAGACAAATCCACTCCGACATGTCTAAAATACGAGAAGTGTTGCGAACACACACACACACACACACACAGAGACCGCCAGAATAAAAGACACGTTTATAATGAGACCCGTATGACGATTAAACCAACTTATAACACATACATACACACACAGGTATATATACACAAACGCACACACACACACACACACTGACAAACATACACACGTACTGACACACATACACACACACGCACTGGCACACATACTAACACACACACACACTGACACCCATACGCCCACCGACACATATACACACACGCTGACACACACACGCGCGCGCACAGAGATAATGCCGTTTCAATAAATGTTCATAGAGGTTACACAAATTGTGTGTGTGTATGAGAAGTGATCACAGCCTAGCGACAGGCTCGAATGCCGTTGTGTTAGCACTTGGGCTTTCTGCAGACGAAAAAGACCGATTGATAGCTCCAGCGTAGCATAGACGATAAATTTTGACAATATGACGTGTCTAGGTTGATATTTTCATGCTAAACACACACACACACACACACACATTTATATGTATATACACATTAACACACACGCACACAAAGAACACACACACGCACACAAAGAACACACACACACATCTAAACACACATATGTATATACACATTAACACACACGCACACACAAAGAACACACACACACACACCCACACACATACACAATAAACATCATATAGCAAGAATAGAGAAAGTACAACGAGTAGCGACCAAGTTAGTAGCAAATTTGAGGACATTAACTTATGAGGAGAGGCTAGATTGAGAGTTGGGTTACCTACATTAGCGATGAGAAGATTAACGGGTGATTTAATAAACGTTTTTAAGCATAGCATCGGCAAAGACAAACTGGATAGAAAAGGTTGGGTAGTTTGGAGTGAGAGAGATCGAAGGGGACACAATAAATGCCTTAGGCAGACCAGAGTGGTTACAGGGATATAAACAAATATAGTTTCCCAAATAGGTGTATCGACATTTGGAATAGTCTTGAAAAGTATGTAGTGGAATCAAGTAGTATTGGACAATTTAATCGTAGATTAGACAAATTAGTGAGTACAACTAGTGAGTACAACTAGTGAGTACAACTAGTGAGTACAACTAGTGATTATATATACAGATATTTGTCAATATGCTGCCAAGGATAGTAAATATATCACCAAATATATATATATATATATATATATACTAGCATTAAAACCCGCCCGTTGTGCGGAACAATTCATAAAAATATTGCAAATTAAAAATAAATAAGGCAAACTCATGAAGACCTTAAACAATTAAAAAGTCTAAATTTCATTATTTTGAATTTT
Organism: Sacculina carcini; assembly: GCA_916048095.2. Taxonomy (NCBI): domain Eukaryota; kingdom Metazoa; phylum Arthropoda; class Thecostraca; family Sacculinidae; genus Sacculina; species Sacculina carcini. Next base: position 1,923,891 of record OU696597.1, on the reverse strand, counting down.
ATTTTGACAAAATATTTTCACTCAACCCGCCTCATATTTAAACCCGCCCGACGTGAGGAATAATTCAGAACTCGAACACCATCCGTTCTGGTTCTTGAAGTCAAATCCATTAGTTTTGTATATGAATTCATTCTATACGGTGAAATTGAACGTTTTATTGCTGCCCGCGGGACATTTTTAATTCATAAAAATGAGCCATCGCTTCGTTTGCGTTTCAAGCCCCTGATCATTGAACCAGCGAACCATGAACCAGCGCAATTATGTCACCTCTTATTCAAGCATACATACACAGACAGACAGATAATTAAGTACTATTTCACTTTTTCCGCTATAATATTTATTGTTAAAATTTATATATTTTCCGCTATCATTAAAACCCAATATAACCTGAGTCAAACCTACCCAACCCAACCCAATCATCCGATCTTGACCGCTCTCAGCCTAGTCTGAGGTGATTTAACTTTAGCTTTATTTAGATTTAACTGAGGTGATTAGTTTGTGATCACAAAATATACTGATGCGATCATAATTTGTAATCAGAAGACTGAGATTATCTACCCCAGGGGTCCCAAACACGCGTCCCACCAATACTTTTCTCTCAACCCGCCAATATAGTATCGGGATCAAAATGTAAGGCAGCTAAATTCACATTTGTTGCATAATGCGATATAATTATACACCATTATCATTTTATCTCATAATTCCCGATTATGCTTCCAATAATGCATCATATTCATACAGTTGTTATTTTTTGGATTACACCGATATTACAGCCCTTGATATTACAGCCGATATTATATTATGCAATCTATATTCTGCTACGTATTGTTCCTAATACATATATCATCAGATCGCAAAATATATTTAAAGGTTCACATCATTCTCCAAAATCATTTGCTTAAGAGCTATCCTACTTTTATCGCTAGAATATTTACTGCTAGCAAAATATCATATACATCGCTATCATTTAAACCCACTCTTTATAGATACATTTAATTCGCCCGTCGTGCGGAACAGTTTATAAAATATAATTAATATTCAATTCATAAAAAAATTAGTGCAAATTGAAAAAGAAAAACAAACCCACAGGAAAGTTTTAGCTAATATAAAAGTCTAAATGTTAAATTTATGTTTAAATTTAGAAAACATTTTTTTCCACAACCCGCCTCATATTTAAAGCTGCCCGTCGTGCGGAATAATTCAGAACTCAAACACGAAACAAACACAAAGAAAATTGATGAAAAACGACCAATAGAAAAGTCAAATTTGTAAATTCTTGTTTTAATTATTGACGATGTTTTACCCTCAACACTACTCAAATTCACACCCGTCCTTCGTGTGTAGTAATTCAGAGGTGTAACACTATCAAAACAATGAAACATCTCTATAATTCCAGATTAATGCTTCCTCTAAAACAGCATATGCATATACTTGGCATTGCATGATATTACAACCCGTATCCTTATGCAACTTAAGCGTATGCAGCTTGAAATTAAACCAATTAAATTACACAGTAAAATTCAGTAGCTTACTTTGTTCCAAGTAGCATTTTACCCGCCCGTCGTGCGGAACATTTGATGTGTAAATATTGAGGACAATAAAGACTTTCTATTCAGTAGAGTGTAGCATTAATTAAACTGTACGCAAAAAAACCACACCATATATGATGTTATGATGATAATATGATGCATTCTTAATTGTGATTGGGCTTCAGTGAAATTTAATCGGTGTATATTCCTGTGTAATCGCAAGTGCGCATAATAGCTGTCAAATTGGCAATATGTCCTTTTGACTTTACATCGCCGTAACTTCCTTTAGATACACTTTGGAAAATTAAAAATTATACCGTATTGTAGAAAACAAAATTTCTAGCACGATGGTATAATTTATTTTCATGTATAACAAATAGTTACTGATAAATAGTAGAAAAATGAATTAATTTTAGTCGCCCGTTGTTCAAGTGTAATTTTGGATGTATTTGCGAATTTTGCCAATTTTACACGTTTTTTGTATCATTTGTGGGTATAAATTATAACTTTTCTTGTAGAACACAAAATTATCTACACAATAGTATAATTTTTATAGCTGTACCATTGCTGGTTTATGAGGAATAGATAGCGGAATATTGACCAAAATATTCACGTTTTTTGTGCTAATTTTGCCTTTTTGCTTTTTTGTCATTTACACTTCACACCGCCGTAACTTTTGTTTAATACACTTTCGAAAATTAAAAATTATGCCGTGTTGTAGCAAACAAAATTCCCAGCATGATGGTATTATTTATTTAGATGTGTGATTATTAGTTTTTGAGAAATAGAGAAAAAAGTATAGAAAATCGGACGCGTGGAGTTTAAATAAAATTTTGAATGTAGATTGATTGTTTTCCATTTTACATGTTTTATATGTAATTTTTGGGTATAAATTATAATTCGTTGAGTAGAAAAGAAAATTTTCTACACAGTGGTATAAATTTTATAGTTGTACTATTGCTGGTTTAGGAGGAGTAGTCTTCAGAAAATTGACCAAAATTTTCGCATTTTTCAGGGTTCATTTTGTCTTTTCACCGCTATAACTTTTTTTGATTTCATTTTTGAAATTTAAAATTTAATCTAAAGTGTAGACAAGAAAATTTCCAACGTGATGGTATAAATTGTTAGCGGGTAGGCTGAGTGGTGGCCGAATAATAGCTGATAGAAAATGGACCAAGGAGGGTCGAACAGACACACAGACACACACACACACAGAGGATCTCTTTTATATATATATAGATATATATATATATATATATATATATATATATATATATATATATATATATATATATATGTGTGTGTGTGAATATTTTCAAGAAGACACTGACAACTTTTATACTTAAAGAAGTCGTTTATGATTTATCCAATCAACAAGTCAACATACAATATTCATGTTGATAAAATTCAGTTGTTACATCAAAGTAAATGTGTCATTAGACGTAATTAGAAACAAAAATAAACGAATTTGAATTGATAAAAAACACACACACACACACACACATTGACACACTGACATACATACACACATTGACACACTGACACACATACAAATTATTTTAATAATTGCCCACTCGGCAACCGCTTAATGGTGTTGATTTCGGGAAACAGGAATGTTAGTGAAGCACGCGTGTGTGTGTTTGAAAGCCACTGAAACCCTCGTCGCCCAACGGCTGACGCTAAAGGTGTAAGGATTCAAGAACATTAGATTGAGAAAATTTGATTTAACCAATTTCTTCCAGTCCCTCGCCTCCTGCAAAAAGGCAGCCTACATTACATTAGAACGCTAAACCTAACCTAACCTAAAATCTATGCAAAATATAGAAACGTTTTTGTGTGTATTTTTTTATAAATTAGCTCAATTTAATGTTCTTGAATCCTGACACATTTAGCCTACACCTGCGCGCCAATTACTAACCTCGAAAACAAAGCCGACTTTGTTGATAATGTCCTTGACATGGCTGTACGGCGGCTCAATACTGTTCTCACCAGACACGTCGGCAAAATGATACAGCAAAGGTCCCAGATTTATCCAAACTCCGCCTGAAACACACACACAAACACAGGTCCGCGGTTCGAATCCCGGCGGAGGAGAATTTTTCTCTGGGTGAATTCTATAATACAACAGTCCCTGTCCACCCAGCAGTAAATGATGGTACCAGATATCAGTCATGTGTTGTGTCATGCATTCTGGGGAGGTGGCCCTCTCTAATACGTCTTCCGTTCTTGTGGTGTCATAGCGTGGAGAGGGTCGGTTCTGCGGTGGCAGCGAGCTGCACGGGACACACCTGTGTGTGTGTGTTTATAAGCTTCCATTTCTTCCCGTGTAGCAGCTGTCACTTGAGGCAATTAATATAACTCATTGTAGAATGCCTGAATACACGCAAGAGCCCCCAAGTAATGGAGTTAGTTAGAAGTAGGTAATGAAAATGGAAACATTAGCCCATCCCAAGCTAAGATAGCCTTAATCACTTCACTGGGCAGGGACATGGTGAAGGAATGAAGTAAGAGAAGGCAACAAATATCACTTGAAGTGTGAAGGAATGAAGGAATGAAGGAATTGAAGGCGATCAGCCTCACTTGAATTGACCAAAGGATGTGTGTAAGAGAATGAGAAGAACAAATCACATACGCAAAACAGACAGACACACACATACGCACACACATACACAAACACACAAAAATACACACAAAACACTCACATACATACACAAGACACAAACACAAATACACACACACACACACACACACACATACACAAAACACACACAAGACACAAACACAAGACAAACACACACACACAAGGGCTGTTGGATCAGGATACACACACACACACACAAGACACAAACACACACACACACACAAGACACTGACACACACACACACACAAGACTCACACTGACACATACACACAAGAGCTATTGGATCAAGACACACACACACACACACACCCAAGACACACGCACACACACAGAGAAAGAGAGAGAAAGATTAAGAGAGAGAAAGAGAGAGTCACTCGCCTGGCTCCAGAATGTGGAAGATATTCTCGATAAACTGGACAATATTGTTGGCACAGTCGATGAAGAAACACGTGGCCACACAGTGCCAGTGTGCCGGCTCGTGATAGACCTCGAGGAAATCGCCGGCGGCCATTGAGAAGTTGGCGCCTGTAGGCACCGAGGACGGGTCGACGTCGGGAAAGCGCGCGCAAAACGTCTGATGTTCGCCGCGTAAATTGTCACAGTGTGTGTTACACCACGGATAGATGCGGTGTGATAACTCCGATGTACATCTGAAACACACACACAAATACACATACATACATACACATACATACAGGCATACACAAATACACACACAAATACACGTACATACACACAAATACACATACATACACATACACAAATACACACACAAATACACATACATACACATACACAAATACACACACAAATACACATACATACACACACAAATACACATACATACACACACAAATACACACACAAATACACACCCAAATACACATACATACACACACGCACAAATAAACACACAAATACACATACATACACATACAAATACATGCATACACACAAATACACATACATACACACACAAATACACAAATACATGCATACACAAATACACACACACAAATACATGCATACACATCCAAATACACATACATATACACACAAATACACATACATACACACACAAATACACATACAAATACACACACACAAATGCACAGACATACACACACAGAGTTTACATACACAAATACACATTAAATACACACACACACAGACTACATACATTACATACACATTAAACACACACACACACACACACATTACAAATAGACACACACACACACACACTACATATACATACACATTAAATATACACACACACATTACGTATACACACATTACACACACACACATATATTATATACACACGTTACAGACACACACATAACTCATGCGTCCAAATAAACGTGTGTGTGTCTGTGTATATAGGTGCATGTGCATGTTTTCAATTACACTAATATTGTGTTTGCCGACATAAGTCTATAGAGAAAAATCAACACAGTTAAGAAAAAGTTAAAAAACGACCAAAATTATTCATATTATTATTATTATTAAATACACAGGTAAATATGTGTACTGGAAGCTAACCAACAAGATGTATAGAGAAAGAGAAAGAGATGGTTTAGGAAAAGTGAAAGGTTGTAGTTAAGGAAGACGAAAGCTAATATGAAGAGACGAATAAACGATTAAAAGCTGGGAGTTATGTCGATTTCAGATCAGTACAATGAAATTTGGCACACAATCTACCTGTTTAGAACAAAATTCGACGCAAACAGCATGAAGAGAGCCACCTCGTTGCCCTGACAAGTGAGACCCAGACGGGCGATCTCGTAGGCCAACCGTCCCAAGCCGGCGCCAGGAACCAGCACTTTGATATCGGACAACGAAGACACACCACTAATACACACACACACACACTTTATAAAGAGACACATACACACACAATATGAGGAAATGTATTGCACATACACACACATACAGACATATACAGACACACACACACACTTACAGATATACACACACATACAGATACACACACACACACACACACACACACACACACACACACACACACACACACACACACACACACACACACACACACACACACACACACACACACACACACATACACACAATATAGAACTGAGCAAAATAAAAGACTTGTTTATAATGAGACCCGTATGACAATTAAACCAAACTTATAACACATACATACACATGTATATATACACAAAGGCACACACACTGACACACACTGACACACACTAACACACGTTCAAATTTGCTCTTGAAAAATACCTATTTATAGATATATCTTCAGATGTTTATTTGTCTAAACCAGTGGTTCTTAACCTTTTTTTCTCTCACTGATTCTCCACTTCTTCTTAATGAGCCATCTCTTCTTCATTTTCCACACACAACACAGCGCTGATAAATTCAATAAATTCAGTTTTTACATCAAAGTGAATGTCATTAGAGGTCATTAGAAACAAAGATAAACAAATTTGAATTGATAAAAACACACACACATAGTTGTCCTGTTCTGTCCGACCTTTAGCTTCCCACTTGGCAACTCTTCCATTCCCCACCAGACAGGGGAATTTCCCACACACAGGTTAAGAACCACTGGTCTATATTGAATATAAACTATTTGCCTATTGTCCAATATCTTGTTTTGTACAATATTTGTATTATATGTGTGTTGTATTTCTTGCGTATGACAATAAAGTGAAATTTACACACACACATACATACACAGTTACACACCAACACACACAGTTACACACCAAAAATAAGTCAAAGATTGAAGTTCTACATATTAGTTGGATGAGTTGGATAGGTTGAAGAATACGTTAAAGGATAGGTTGGAGTAAAGAATGAAGGATAAGTTGTAGGAAACATTGAATGATGAGTCAGAGAGAATAAGCTGTAGAAAAAAAGTTTAAGGACAAGGCATGATTGAAGGAAAAACTAGGTTAGAGAAGTTTAAAGAGAGGTTGAATGATAAGTTAAGAGAAAATTTGTAGGATAGGTTGATGTATAAGTTAGGACAAAACTTGTAGGAGGTTGGATGATAACTTTTGCAGCAAATTGGACTACAGTTTAGACGACAAGAAAGGAAGGACAGACTGAGAAAAGCACAAGAGGACAATTTGGAGGAAAAAGGTTTGGAACGGTTAGAGGACAAACCAGTTTAGGTTAGATTGAGAGACAAGTTAGGAGATGATTTGTGAGAAACGTTCAAGGATATGTTGGAAGAGAGGCTAGAGAACAAAGAAAGATTGAAGGACAAGCTGAAAGAGATGGAGATGGATGAGAACGGAGGACGACAATGGAGGAGGATGGATGTTGAGGAGGATGGATGTGGAGGTGGATGGATGTGGAGGAAGATGGATGTGGAGGAGGATGGATGTGGAGGTGGATGGATGTGGAGGAAGATGGATGTGGAGGACGATGGATGTTGAGGAGGATGGATGTGGAGGAAGATGGATGTGGAGGAGGATGGACAATGGAGGTGGATGGACAATGGAGGAGGATGAAGGATGGAGGAGGATAATTTGTAGAACAAACTGGAGAGAGATGGATCTTACTATTGTTCAGCGGCGGTCTCCGGTGCAAATTGGCGCTTGATCTCGTCGACAATGGGCTGGTAGCATTGCCGACGCTCCTCGCCACCCTCCACACTCCAATCGCGAACTATCTGACGCAGTACCGTGTTCACCTTGATCATCTCCGATGTATTGGGCCGCGATAGACGCATAAACTCCTGACGGAAAAACAAGCGACCATCGTCGTCATCTTTCTTGTAGATGCAACACATCTATTTTTCGGTTAGCTTCCAGTACACATGGGTGGTAATAGGGTCTAGGCTAAATGTGTAACGATTCAAGAACATTAAAAATGTTAATTTATAAAAAACGCTCCTATATTTTTCATATATTTTAGGTTAGGTTAGGTTTAGCGTTCTGATGTAATGTAGGCTGCCTTTGCAGGAGGCGAGCGACTGGAAGAAATTCGTTAAATCAAATTCTATCAATCTAATCTTCTTGAATCCTTACACATTTAGCTTCAGCCCCGTGATAATAGTGCACTTGCACACTCTTCCCCCATGCTACTGTATTTGTCTGTATAATTAATAATGATGATGATAATAAATTGCTGGTGAGCGTACGTGTTTGTCGTGTTTGAGATTTTCAAACAGCTGATCGACATCGCGCAGAATTAGCTTAATCACTTGCTGATTGTGATCGACACAAACGCGTAGCTGAGCCAGGTGGCGTGAATAATCGTGCAACAACGCCTGCTGGTGTTCGGGCATACTGCCAATGAAGCGAATGTTCTTGTCAATTTTGTGCAATGAATGCTCTCTGCCACAAACATACACACAAACACACACACACACACGCACGTACAGGCACACATTAGCATGCTAGGTAGATATTTATCCAACGCCCTACAATCTAAAAGGGCCTCTGGGTCATAAAAAAGTCAGGACATGACATACATACACAGACAGACACACATAAACACATACACAGACAAACAGACAAGCATACACACACACAGATAGACAGAAACACAAAATAATAGATGAATAATTAATGTCACTGAAATTCGCATATAAATAGAAGATCATAAGATATCACAAGACATCACAAGATATCACAAAATATAACAGGATAATAACACTGTAATACCTGTAATACTTGAAAGCATTCACAATACGATGAAAGTGTTTTCTCTCTTCTGTGTCGGCATCGTAAGGCGCGCTCGAAGCACAGTCTCCGACCGTATCAGCTGTTGCGTTTGTGTCTGCGTTGATATCTTGTTCTTCGTTGTCTGAAGAGTGAATGTGGCGCGCTTCGCTAGCGCCGCCGCCGCGCAGTTTGACACGGCAGCAAGAACCGTTGATTTCTTCATCGCCGGCCGCAGATCCGTTGGTCTGCTCGACGGCCGTGGCTAGCAGAGGCTCGTCTCCGTCCATGCGTCAACGCCAACGCTGCAAGAAACGGAGAGAATGATAAGAAAACACAGTGAAAACAAACAAATGTTTCTCGATCTCAATGGATTTTCCAGTTAGCCCTTCGCCTCCCAACTCTGGACATTTCCAAGCTTGTAAATCAATGAATTAAATAGAAAACTTTTGAAAATATTGCGTTGATATTCGAGAAATGTTCCAAATAATCTAGTCCAATAATTAAAGAAGTGTTAAAATTAGAAATGGAAAGATATAAGGAATAATATAGGTAAGTGTTCAGTGATATCATATTCAATAAATAAATCATTTATTTGTATAGCGCCCATCGAGGAACACAAGCGCGACAAACTACAACGAACATGAGAAAAGAACAAGATTAAACATAAAAACACCGCACACACAAAAACACAAAATAACATGCGGACAACTATAAGAACCAACAACGATAGAAAAATACTATGAAAGAAGCCACAAACTACAAAACCATATTCACAGTACAATGCAAGAAAGGAAAATTATGAAAGTTAAGAGAAGGAAAGAGAAATAATTACAATACAAAATCAAGGAATTACATCAAAACAAGCACAGCAAAAAGTCAAAATCCATGATAACCATGTACAATATAAGCAAACAATAAACACACCAAGGGTAAATACATCATACTTTAAAATTGACAGGGATAATTACAATGACAAGCATGCAACACGGAAGGAAGACAGAACAGGAGCTGTTATTTTGTTGTTGATTTGGGCTTGGCGTTTCGGCCAACGTTGACCATTTCACGCCGCATAGAACAGGAGCAGAATAGATCAAAGAGAGGCGAATAAAGTTAGCGAGTGGGTAATTAGATCAAATGATAAAATGAGACCGCCGTGAAGGAAATGGATCAAAACAGCTAGAATACTCAATGAAAACCTAGCAATTGCTCGTGGCTTAAGGCAGTGAGTCCAAACGCCAACTGTATACGGGAGCATTTCGCCATATTCTCAAACATTAACACAAGCGTGAATACTTGATCATGGTCGCATTAATCAATTACAAACCAGCAAAGCTCCATATTTGACAATATACGTGAGCAATTAACTCACCTTACATGGATAAATCACAAAAACCACCCAAATGCCAAGCTGAAGCGCTGAAAAACAAATACAAAAGGCACAAAATATGCCACCTAGTTATAAACGCAATTAAAAATTACCAAAACAAAGTCAACAGGAACATGCCTCAACGAATACAAACGAGTAGATTACAAAGCAAGGCCAGACAAGGCCCCAATAATAAGAATTCAAACCTCCGCAACCAAAGGACGACAAAGAGCGAATAATCATCCATGAGTAAGCATGCTGAAACATGATTGATGGCCAGGCTGTGGTGTAGAGTTGCCAACTAGAGTTGTCTGCTATGAATTTAGCGATATTTGATATTTATCGAGGGATATAGAGATATTTCGATGCTCTTTTTTTTTTAGAGCATGGTGACATGATATTCCTTTAATGTTTCAGCAAACTTTTATCATTTAAAATTAAAGTTCCATAACTTTTACTAATTTTTTTGTCAATTTTAAATATACTTTTTTATTCTTCATTAGCTTCCATCCTCCTGACTAACATATTTACATTTTGAATTATCTTTCTCTTTTTACATCTTTTTGGGCACTTCCAGTACATGTAGCCACCTCAGGTAGGTGGTAATAGTGCTTGTGTTATAATTTTGACAGTTGACGATGTGAAATATATGATAAAATTTTGACATGACATTTTGACATCACATGATTGACATGAAAAAGCAACAAACAATACAAGACACACCTGGTGGCTTGTCTAAAAGATTTGTCTTTTACAGGGAGTAAGTAAGTAAGTATATTCGTCACTCATACAAGCAGTTCAGTCAATAGTATACACGATATAAATGCACATGTGACAATAGTCCGACAAGCTCACGCTTCTTTTCCCACTGATACTTAAACAATAAGCAAGACTACTACTATTTGCTAGCTAGCGCCACATTCATTCTGATATTTATATAGTCGACAGCAATCAAAAATAGATCACACGCAGGATGAATACATGCATATACGCAGGCATGTAGATTTATACAGACACATTCATATAGTTTCATATAAACACACAATCACATATACTTGCACATAGATATGCATCACGCTATACTGGAGTATTGTTTAGCCAGTAAATGTTTTCTTAACTCTTTTTTTAATTTAGTAAAGCTTCCTTCTATAAGAAGTTCTTTTATTTCTGACGGCAGACAGTTTAATATTTTTGGTCCGTCGTATACTCATATATAATACTGTTCTTGTATATTTGTGTTATATATGACGGTACTTCAAGATCTATATTTTTTTATCTTGTCAGTCTTTCTCTGTTCAGCAATTGAAACGGTGATCCACACCGTATTGTTTTATGTTTCAGCAATACAGCAATAAGTATTTGAGTATGGAGTTAATGTTCAGTATGTTTTTGTTGTGATAAAAATGTTCCGTTGATTGGTATTTTTTCAATGAAGTAAAGGCACCGTAGCAATCTATTTTGTGCAATTTGTATTGGGGTGTTACTGTGTGTGTGTGTGTATGTGTGTGTGTGTGTGTGTGTGTGTGTGTGTGTGTGTGTGTCTGTGTGTGTGTGTGTGTGTGCATGCGTGTGTGTATGTGTGTGTGTGTGTGTGTGTGTGTGTGTGTGTGTCTGTGTGTGTGTCTGTGTGTGTGATGCTTAACTGTCGATAAGTTTTGAAATTGACATCTGGCAGTCGAACTCTTGAAGTTTATATCTTGACGAATATACAATTCACCAAACACAATGTTGATAGTTGATTCCAGTTGATTCTCAACAGTGACAATTTGACGTAGATTATTTATATCTCGAACAAGATAAACATTCATTCAAACACAAACAAAAAAACCATTATCTTGAATCGACAATCTACACACTAATCTTCCCCATGCGTTAACCAGTTCTGCTCACTTGAACTTATTTCTAGTGATGCCAAATCTTGTTCTTCTTCACCGCAGCGAACACATGCACAATCAGCGCAAATACATCAACTGTTTTCATCTTACAACTCTTCATAACACAATAATAAGAAACCACATTCAAAATCAAGAATAATTTTATTTTGGTATTTTGTTAAACCTATTGAAAGTAATATGACATAAACTTGAGTTTTTATGCTGTTTTGTCCCAATTTTATACACTTGCACACGCTTTCTATGCTACTGGATTTGCCTGTAATAAATAATAATAATCACCATAATAATAAAATACGTTATGCCCCCATCATGGTGGTATATTTCAATTTTATAATTTTATAATTATTAAAAAATACTATAATTGTTACCTTTATTATTATACATTGTATAACTAATTATTAACTAATTATATAACTAATTATATAACTAATTATATAACTAATTATATAACTAATTATTATAAATTTGTTAATTTATACCAAATTTAATAATTAGGTATTATATAATTTAATAAGACCATTTTCACCATCCTATCCAACTCACTTCTCGAAATTATTTGAAAGACTGTTTCTACCGTAACGTAAGTGCACTAACATACATACACACGCACATACATGCATAAATATATCCATACACGCACACACATAGACAAGGTTTAATCACCGAACTAGGATTAATTCAGATCTTCTTCTGAAGCCAAATTGCTAAGAGAACGAACACACACACACACACATACATACAGACATACACACATTCATACATGCACTCGCATATACACAAACACATACCTGTATATTATTCATATGCTCGTTGCACTTCACTAAATGACGGGGTAAGTGTGTGTATATGTCTGTGTGTATGTGTGTATGTGTGTGTGTGTGTGTATGTGATGCTGAGATCAAACAGGTTGATGATTGTTCCCGTACGCATGAGGTAAGCGTTGATCAAAGCGATCCGGATCAAAAGCAACGCCAGATTAAGCGGACGCATAAATGCGTGCACATGTATCACAACCAAATATCAAACAGAATTCGTGAGTGATCATTTTAAATTTATTTTCAGTAACTGCTTATGAATGAACGAGCAACGAAATAGACATATTAGGTTCTATAGTCTAATACAATTTATCCCAGTATATGATTCAATATTGTAATCAAATCTATACACGAAAAATTATTATTTGAATAGTTTCTTACTTTGCTGATTTTTGGCCTTTTCTTCTTCAAATATTTACCGATAGGTGGCGTTGTGTGGTTAATACATTGAATAATACTTGAGTTAACTATGCATGACTGAAACAGAATATTTTCATGAGTGGGAATAAAAGAAGGATGAAAATACAATGATAATTTTGCAGTTATATACACTAATTTTGGTCACTATTGTTTTTACGTCGTCCTTAATCTTTATTTTTTGTTCACCAGCTTTTTAATCACATGATGTATGGTAGAATTTCAAATGGTCAAAATTCCATAACACAAAACTAAGACCAAAAATGCCAAAATTTGCAGCCCTGAATTCAGCAAGAGCTCTCCTAAACAGCAGTCACAACAAACAACTGCGTATTCCACAAAGCGAGCAGAAGTAATACCAACAATGTCAGACACCGTACATTCACCGAACAAACGCACACACTGTAACAGTCAAATCAACATTACAGAGACGGTACAACACAACCGCCCGCCGCGTTACCATGGCAACGGTCATTGGGTACATTTCATAAGGGTACATGTAAGTCATTCGCAAAACGATCACTTATTTCACGCCACACAACATAGTACACCTTCCTATTTATAACTTTACATCACGTGACTTTTGTCACACATACATGCACACACACAAGCACGCACACACACTTATACACGCGCATACCTACACTCTTAACTTAACTTCGCCATACACGCACATACATTCACGTCACTAATATGTTCCATAAGCAAGCACAACCAAGCGGTCTAGGCTAAATGTGTAAGGATTCAAGCACATTAAAAACGCTAATTCATAAAAAATGCTTGAAATACACACAAAAACGTTGCTATATTGTTCATAGATTTTAGGTTAGGTTAGGTCTAGCGTTCAAATGTAATGTGCTGCCTTTGCAGGAGGCGAGGGACTGGAAGAAATTCGTTAAATCAAATTTTCTCAATCTAATGTTCTTGAATCCTTACACATTTAGTGTCAACCCAACCAAGCACATTCAAACACACTCGCACATTCTCAATCACGATTCTGCATAGCGATTATATATTACAGTACACACAACACAAAACACACAAACGATACAAGGCTTGCCAATAAAACAAACGCTATATAACCAAACATAAGCTCCCTCACTAAAAATCATGGTCTAAACCAGTGGTTCTCAAACTTTTTCTTTCTCACTGATTCCCCACTTCTTCTTAATGAGCCATCTCTTCATTTTCCACACACAACAGCGCTGATAAATTCAATAAATTCAGTTCTTACATCAAAGTAAATGTCAGAGGTCAAGAGGTCATTAGAAACAAAAATAGACTAATTTTAATTGATAAAAACATACACATAGTTGTCCTGTTCTGTCCGACCTTTAGCTTCCCACTTGGCAACTCTTCCATTCCCCACCAGACAGGGAAATTTCCCACACACAGGTTAACACGACTGTACTACACAATATTGTATGAATCACGTTCAAAGAACAATATTCGTCTGCTTTCTAGTCGGATATCAGTTTTTTCCTATCAATTCGATCCGATTGATACGATTGATGATCATTATATATTAATATAACATAATCAGCGTAGTGAAACAACCAAGCTTAACCATAGAACCAGTTTAAACCAAACCAATTCTGTACCTGACTATATTTATTTCTTTTGCTTCTTTCTTCATATTTGCTTTCATCTTCCTTAACTAAAACGCTTGACTTCTCCTAAACTCTCTCTTTCTATACATCTGTTTGGTTAGCTTCCAGTACACATGGGGTCACCGCACACAGGGTGGTAATAGTGCACTTGCACACTCTTCCCCCATGCTACTGTATTTACCTGTGTAATTAATAATAATAATGAGTAATTATAATATTAATAAGTATATATGTTTTTTGTTTGTTAGCGACAGCCAATTAGGTTTGATATATTGTTGCTGGAAATAGATGGATATATAGATAGATTTATTTTCAAACGCACATCCACTTAACAGATGCCAAACTTTTAAATAACCAAACAAAAAACAATGCGACAACGTTGGACAACACTCGTTTACTGCCTAGGGCTCTGACACACTCACACACACACACACACACACACACACACACGATGTTTAATTAAAACTATAGTCAACTTTGGCGCAGATGTCAACGCTTAAACTATCTTACTTCAAAGTCGCCATGCAACATTGATTAAACAAACACACTAGCCTGCAGGTATGTTGCTACCTGCCTGTGTGTGTGTCAGTGTGTGTCAGTATGTATATGTGTGTGTGTGTGTGTGTGTGTGTGAGTGTGTGTGGGTGTGCCCTAAGGGTGTTCAGTAGCCGCACAAACCACGGGATGACACCAAACACTCAAAAGCAACTAATTAGACACACACACACACATACACATACACACACACACACACACACACACACACACACACACACAAAGACACGATGTTGTATTTCAGAGCACAATTTACAGTTAACAAACATAGAATTCGCTCTCAATTAATGTGTGCTTCCGCTTGTCTGTCTGTGTGTCTGTCTGTGTGTGTGTGTGTGTGTGTGTGTGTGTGTGTGTTTGTGTGTGTGTGTGTGTGTGTGTGTGTTTACGTCAGTGATTGCGAATAAAATATGTATTTACCCTCAGAGTAGCTGGATCAGATAATGTAAATAAGAAAATATAAGATGAGGAAATAGAGTATGCTCTTTGGTATATTCTGTTATATATATATTTTTAATTTAGCTCTCAAAGAGTAAGTCAAAGACATTAAATATTCAAAAATCAATTGAAGAGCTTGTAGCTTGTAGCTAGAGCTTGTAGCTTACTGTGATGTTTGTGTTTAATTATTCATAGTAAATTATATGTCTATAATTATTGAAAAAATTTATTGATTTTTTTGAAAAAAACGTTTTTACAATTTATAAAACGTATTGATGAATAAATTTGTTTGCCAAACTGAATTGTTTGTCAATGAACCCTGGCCCCAGCCATTAAGCCCACCTTGAAATAATATACACCAGAATTTTGGATTAATACATGGACTTTTAACGGCAGGGTTATAGAACATTCTATCTAGCAAGGGTGTAGATTTGTGTCGAGGCTCAAGGGGAGATGACAGCCATCATTCATTAGTGTTCAAAGTTGACTCAGTTGGTCAATTGCATGAGACCCTCAACTATTTTATGCCTAGTCAATTACAACACACACATACCTCAATGAAAAATATATTGCATATAATTACACACACACACACACACACACACACACACACACACACACACACACACTCACACACACACACATAGACTTGTCGTATATTGTTACTATTTTGCTATGCTGATTTGGATGACCCCATATACCCACCCAATGAAGTGAACTCAGCAGAATTCTCGAGGGTGGGGTATATTCGCATATTCATACCCCCAGTCGCTTCGTCGGGGGTATATATATATATATATATCCCCACATACCCCCAGGATCTACGCCTAGACTTCACTCTCTCATTTGGCATGTGTGTGTGTGTGTGTGTGCGTTCTTTGCTGGCTTGCGCGGCCCCGCAGGCGGTTTACGAGGTCATTCGAGGTGTCGCATCGGTGACAACGTTGTCAGAATGGCACACACACGGCCAACGCAAAAATAGAACTCAATACAAGCGTGAGTCTTGAGCCCTGAGCGACCATTTCTCTGTGTGTGTGTGTGTGTGTGTCTGCACATGCTCGTGTATGTCTGTCTGTGTGTGTGTGTGTGTGTGTGTGTGTGTGTGCTGGTGTACAAGTGTGTGAAGACAGACACACACACACACACACATGTGGTGCAAGAGATTGTGCGTTGAAAAGCATGCTCCATAAAACGCGGGCGTTCATTAAATCCACAGCACAGCACAGGACAAACTGACATTTGGTCTTATCGTTTGAGATTTGGCAAGCAAAAGCAACGGTGACGACGTGGTCTTGTCACAAGCTTGGAACGAAAAGTTTGAGTCGTTTAAACAACGCCATCAAGATTCAAACACACATACACACACACACGCATACAATTATGAGTAGAGACTTCTAGAAAATTGACTTGCCAACGCTAGAAGAAAGAAGAAAAAGAGATGTCATAATGATATATAAATATTTAAGTAGAAAAGATACAATTCAACATGAGGGAATGTTCGAAAAATGTCCAAATCTACCAGGAGATATGACAAGAAACTATTACAAAAAAGAATAAAACGGGTTATGAAGAAGTATAGTTTTCAAATACATAGAGCTTGTATATCAGATTGAAATAAGTTACCGGCCAATATCACAAACAAAAATACTAGCAAATTATTTATGAAAACTCATATTTGATCCGTGAAAGGCGGGACAGAAGAGTTGACTCAATCCTGCCCATATTATAATTAGGCGAGAAAACATTTGATTAACATTTTGTAGATCTAGAATGGGTGCGCAAAAGTTAGATAGGGTAAATGTTTAATGGTTGGGGGATAATTAAGGCAAGAGGGGTCATGAAAAAAGGACTGAAAACGACTGGATGTTTGAGAGATGTTAAGAAGTATAGTTTCCCATATACAGGTGTGGGTTGATGTCTGGAATCAGTTATTGTGGAGGATATTTAGTTAGCAGTTAACAGCGTAGGAGCATTTAAACAGAGACTGGATATTGTGTGTGAAATACTGGTAATTTCAGGGAAGATAGGTTACTAGAGGGTTGGTTGGAGACAGGACAGTACCAGCACAGCTCATCTCCTGTGATAAACAAATAGCTGAGTACACACACATGAATACACACACACACACACATACACATACACTATCATTGTACGTACACAACTCATATTCTCCAACAAAAAATGATAAATATGAAATTAAAACGCTACAAATAATGTGGTGGATCTATAGGGGAAAGTGGGTTTTTATATTTAATCTCACCGCTTAAAGTTCGTCCTTTCTTAGTAATGAACACTCAAAACCCCAAAAAAACAAAAGCTAAATATATTTTTGGTGAACTTTATTTGGGTAAAAAACGTGAGTTTTTTTGGTTTTAGTTCAATTCAAGCTTGTTTATTTTCCGCAGTCAAGCTTATTCCAACCGAAACCCATTTATTAAATCACATATTTATTTCATGTTTATTGTTGTTATTTATTGAGCAGTGTGGGCGGAGTGACATTATACAGTGTTATCGAATGAATTGTATATTGTTGTTTATTTATTATTTTGTTTTTAAACTGTCATTCTATCTATACATCTGTTTGGTTAGCTTCCAGTATACATGGGGTCACCGCACACACAGGGTGGTAATAGTGCACTTGCACACTCTTCCCCCATACTACTGTATTTACCTGTGTAATTAATAATAATAATATTAATATTGAAAATAATAAGTTCCATTCATTATCTTGCTATATGTATGAAAGTGTTGTATTTGTGGAGACCACATTTGCATGTGAGTGTGTGTTTTTGCGTGTATGTGTGTGTATGTGTGTGAGTGTGTGTGTGTTTGTGTGTGTGTTTGTGTGTGTGTGTGTGTGGGTGTGTGAAACTGTGTCAGTGTGAGTTGTGAAGCTACAATGCCTGCCAAAATTCACACAAAGAACGCTTTGTCCATTATATCAGACATATTGTCCAATTCCATTGCACAAACTGCAATTGCAACAATGTTTATTGAATGTATTGACTGTATTGAATGTAACTGATGTATTTAATGTATTTAATGAATTGCACACAGTGAATGTATTGAATGTGTCAATTTAAATAAATGTTTTGAATGGATTGAATACATTGAATGTAATACATTGAATGTATTCAGTGTATTGAATGTTTTAAATTTATTTAAATTTAATTAAATTTAAATTTAATGTAATAAATGTATTAAATATATTTAATGTATTAAATGTATTAAATTTATTGAACTCATTTAATGTATTGAATGTATTGAATGTATTCAACGTATTCAACGTTTTCGATATTTTTAATGTTTATAAATCATTCAATGTATTCAATGTATTCAACACAATTATTGTATTTAATCTATTAATGTATGTTTTAATATGCTCAATGTGATCAATGTATTCAGTATTTTCAATGTTTCCAATGTTTTTTAATGTCTTCAATGTATTCAATCTATTCAATGTATTCAGCGATTGCTTTTTACCCGACAACGAAAGCAATACTTGGGGCACTAATTATATATAAAGCAACATTTTAATAGAGGTCCGAGTTTAGGAAAATGCAGTTATAAGCAACCCTTCGGTCTTATGGGGACTTAAGCTACTATTATGCGCTAGTTTAGGATAAAATTTTGGTCAACCAATGTTCAAGTGAAGTTTTGGATGGACATTGGAATTTTTGTCAATCTTACACGCTTTATAAATAATTCTTGGAGTATAATTTATACCTATCTTGTAGAACATAAAATTATCTATACAATGATATAATTTGCATAGTTATGTCATTGCTGGTTTATGAGAAGTACATGACAGAATATTGACCACAAATTTCTCATTTTTCAGGCCTCATTTTATCTTTACTCCACTATGAATTTTTATACAATCATTTTTCAAATTCCAAATTTTACCTATCCTGTACACGACAAGATTTCCTACGTGATGATAAAAATTGTTAGCGGGTACACTAAAAGATTGCCGAGTAGTAACCGGCAGAATATGTACCAAGGCTGGCGAGACAGACACACATATACACAAATCTCGTATGTATAGATTTCAATATCATGCCTGAAACAATGGGGGTTCCTCAACACACGGACCCCCCACTCGGGCCAGGGGGCTTAGGGGGGTGGGGGGTGCTACGGATTGTGTGATGATCTCCTTCTCTTCTGGAAAGAACACATTAGTTTGGTGAACAACTCCAGAAATCCTTGTTGTTCTTCCGCGTTTTCAACAGTTCAACAATGCACAGTACGTGCTCTATTGCAAATGTTGCTACTCTCGACGAAAATCTTGTGTGTGTGTGTTTGTGTGTGCGTGAGTGTGTGTGTGTGTGTGTGTGTGTGTGTGTGTGTGGGTGTGTGTATGGGAGCAGCTTCAGGCCAAATACCAATTGTTGGACCAAATCTGAGACGAGAGCCGCCTAGACGAGACTGAACAAGTACTGGTAGAATTTCAAAGAATTTCAAAGACCTCGCACTCTCACAGACTCTCACACTCTCATACACAAGCACACACACACACACACACACACACACACACACACACACACACACACACACACACACACACACACACACAAACACACACACACACACACAAATAATCAAACGGTGTTTATTCTCAAAATCCCATTGAACTCGGAGAATATTTGTGCAGAAATAGTATTATCGCCTGGGTCTGTCGAATTTGGGAAATTTCATATTGAAAACGTCACGGGCAGGCATCAGAGGCGTAGCTAGGCAATCTTCCCCGTCAGTGGTGGCGTCAGGATTTTACCGGGGGGCTGAGGGGGTTCAACGTCTGAGGAGTTGTTCACCGTCTGCGGAAGTGTCAATTATAATTCGTTATAATAAAATCTATTTTATTCTATTATAAAATTTAAATATATAAGTTAATAGAATCCCAAATTCGACAGACCCAGGCGATAATACTTTTTCTTCACAAATATTCTCTCTACATAGCTTATGTACATATTTCCCCCATACTATGTACTGTAAGACTATGTACTGTATATTTATTATAATACTATGTTTAATTCCATCATTAAGGAAAAAGATACGGGGTTCATAGCCATTCGAAATTTTCATAGTGAGATTTTTTTTTGGGGAGGGACTTAGCTCCCTGCTTGGCACCGCCTCTGATTTCAAGAGCAGAAAATATAGAACAACTTTCCAATTTCGCTCCTACACTACACAAACACACACACACACACACACACACACACACATAACGTAAACACACTTTCGAACCCGCAATTGAATGTATATTCTTGGAAAATAATTCAGTATGAAAAACAGAATAACTTTACTGACATATGGAAATAACTTATGACATCGTAGTATTTTTGAAATACATATTGTATATATAGTGTATATTTATATGTACATAATTATATATCCTATGTATGTATTAATCCTATGTTTGTACGAGTATATTACCCGTCTATAGAAGCCATGCTACACATATGTAACATTTGTTTGATAAATTGTTTCATAAGAGTATGACATACTAAAGAATAATAACAACCAAACAAAATTCTACCACCAAAACCCAGTGAGTAACACGAGTGCAACATAAAAATCACATCTATTGAGCAAATACGCCACTACATCTTGCTGAGGGATGCAGGGAAACAGTTGATACACACACATAATACACAGGATATCACCTTCACTTCTGGAGGGCTAATTAAAATATTTATGTCTGTAAGGACATCTGGGATATCGTCGTAAGTGTTATCTTGAGAAATATATGACCAATCACATAGCAAATGATTCCCCAATGATCCATCCGAAAGTTGATACGCACACACACAGACACACACTTACACACACACTTACACACACACTTACACACACACAGACACACACACTTACACACACACACACACAGACACACACACACACACTTACACACAACTTCTGATAAAATCTTATCCACGCATGGCTTTGTTTCTGGCGTCTCTGAAATTGGATGGCTGAAGTTCGTAGCTGTGTGTGTGTGTGTGTATGTGTGTGTGTGTGTGTGTGTGTGTGTGTGTGTGTGTGTGTGTGTGTGTGTGTCAATGAGTTTTGCGTACGAGCAAGCATAAAAACGTCAACGTTTCGCCTATTGGCGGCAATGGGGATTCAATGGCGCATTTTACGACGAAAATATTCTATTTGTATATGGAATACCACGCTGAACGTAGACACTGTACTTGAC
This sequence comes from Sacculina carcini, assembly GCA_916048095.2. Classification (NCBI taxonomy): domain Eukaryota; kingdom Metazoa; phylum Arthropoda; class Thecostraca; family Sacculinidae; genus Sacculina; species Sacculina carcini. Next base: position 1,901,764 of record OU696597.1, on the reverse strand, counting down.
AGAATTGAAACCCGTTGAAAATGCTCTACAAATTCAATGAATAATTGAAGAATTATTCAGTTTCATTGCATGCGCTCAATAGGTAGATTTTACAAAGACAGCAACCACAAAAACAAACAAATATATTACTTCTAACAATTCTAACAATTAAACAAACAAAAATTTACACAATTAAAACAATTTAAACAATTATAATCTAACACAAAAAGTAGAAAAAAATTCAGTAAAAAGCTGGTGGGCAAAAAAACTAGAAGAAACAAACAATAAATTATGTTTGGTATATAATATATAATTATTTTGTTGTTATTTATTAAATCAGACTTTTATTTATTGTTAATTGTTGTTATTTATTGAGGAGTGTGGGCGGATTGTGACATTATGAAGTGTTATCGGATGAATTGTCTATTGTTATATATTTATAAATTTCTTTTCGAACTGTGTTTTTCTATCTATACATCTTTTGTGGTTAGCTTCCAGTACACATGGGGTCACCGCACACAGGGTGGTAATAGTGCACTTACACACTCTTCCCCCATGCTACTGTATTTACATGTGTAATTAATAACAATAAGAATAATATTAAAAATGATATTGACTACATTTTGGTCGCTAGAGGCGCTTAATTTTAGCATCGACTACAGAACATTATACATATTTTCAATATGTTGCTCAATATAACTGCGACATCAATACAAACCTACTTGGCTACCTGGCAATGGCGGATCCAGAAGGACGAGTGGGAGATTATAGCAGCTGAAACACCACCAAAAACTTCGCCAATCCCTCAATTAACCCACCCCCCTGAAAATTCTGACCATAAACGTTTCGCTCACCAGGCATCATATTTCTTAGCCCCCCGCCGAGAGAATCCTGGCACCGCCTCTGTAGCTGACAGAGTGGATACGCAAAGAGCAAAACCATGATATAAGCCTCTGTCTAGTAAAAGCTGGAGTTGACATCGACTGTCGCTTCAGTGTAATAATGAGCCTCCTCTGGCGAATGCGACGTTCATTAACTGTCAATCTGCTCTCTTAGGCCACCCTCTCTCTCTCTCTCTCTTTGTGTGTTTGTGTGTGTGTGTCAGTGTGTGTGTGTGTGTCAGTGTGTGTGTGTGTGTGGCTAGGTAATTTAGCGGACGCACAGCGAGGATTGTAAGGTTGATGGGCTTGAAAACACACACACACACACTGACACACACTGACACACACTGACACACACTGACACACACTGACACACACACTGACACACACACACACACACACACACACACACACACACACACACACACACAAAACGGCTGGTCCAGGCGGTGGCAATACGCTAACACCAGACTAATTGCAAACCGAGGCGATGTCTGAATATGGTTTTGTCTAGGGGATCTGCAGTGTGCGGGTCCATTTTTCTCTCTAATTCCCCGTTTCTTCCTAATGAGCCAACTCTTCATTTGGCACACAACAGCGCCGAGAAATACTACAGAATATCAGTTGTTTCATCAAATTAAAAGCCAGGAAATCATTAGAAACGAAAATATACCATTTTCGGTTGATAAAAACACATTTTCGTCTTTTTGTCCGACCTTTTGCTTCCCACTTAGCAGCCGTTTCATTGTCCACCAGTGTGGAATTTGCCAAACAGAGTGCGGATCACTGGACCTCGCTGTGGAAACGCATCTTAGCCCACCTCCAAAAAGCCACCAGGATATTACTCTCCAGGCTAAACCTAGAGTTTAAAGGCTGCTCAAGTGACAGCTACTAAACGGAAGAAGTCGAAGCTTATGAACACACATACAGGTGTGTCCCGTGCAGCTCGCTGCCACCGCAGAACCGACCCTCTCCACGCTATGACGCCCCAAGAACGGAAGACGTATTAGAGAGGGCCACCTCCCAAGAATGCATGACTCAACACATGACTGATATCTGGTACCATCATTTACTGCTGGGTGGACAGGGGTAGTTAGATTTTTGAATTTGCCCATATAAATTTCCCTTCACCCGGCTTCTAACCACGGAGTCCACAGGTGTTTATTCTTTTGTTAGGTAGGTAAGGCTGGGTAAGGTTAAGTTGGTTCGGCTAGGCTTGCCGGGAAAGAGAAAGAGTCGGGACTAATGCGAGACCAAACTTTACCCGAGCGTGCGTAACATCGCTAGCTGCCCTCCAAGACGTAACCATCGATAGAAAGTACCGCCAATAACATCACATTGAAGTGGAGCGAACAAATCTTGAATAAGTGATTGATACGATTGAAGGCACGAGGAAAGACTGGTGGAACAGAATTGTGACAATCACAACAATTGTTGGGAATCAATAAGAAACGAAGATACGAAGGAAAGGAGAAAACGTTGATAAGTAGAAATTTGCATTTGAATGCAAGATTTGCAGTTTGCACTGGCAGATCTAGAGGGGGTCTCAGAGGACTAAAGCCCTCTCCAAAATGTTTCCATCAACTCATCATAACCAAGAGATTCACTAAAACAGGTCAAGAGAAAATATCTTTCCGTATAATTAATTGATATAAGCATTATTGCAAAGACGTTGCATAATGATGCATGTACATGACTGATCGCCCCCAAACTTCAGCCTCCCTGCAAATTAATTAATCCCCTCCCATAAACGCACTCTGGATACGCCACTGGAAGATATACGGTATGCAAACAAACAAAATATCACGCACAAGCTATTGGCTATAATATATATTGTGCTATATACATGGCATGCAATATGTTGCTGGAATTCGCAATTAGATGTATTGATTTCCTACTGGCTATAGTCATGCTAGAATCAGCATTGTTTGCTTTTGGGTGCGTTTCGAGCCGCTAATGCATTGAGTCGGTTTCATGCTCTTAATCAGCTTACATCAAACACACACACACACACACACACACACATGTACACACACACACACACACACATACACACACAGGTTCATCTGGAATGGCCAGAAACAGAAGAAGGCACAGACGTTTGTTGAGAAAAAAGTGTGCACTCTCTGTGTGTACAATTTGGCCTGTGTAGAATGGATGTGTCGTGTCAGGCGTCTGTCTATTGTATACGGCGGGCAAAGTGGAGTTTCAGGTAGTCGCCACTTCACCATCGTGTCGGCGTCAGGTGTTCGCTTTTGACCAGGGGCGGCACCAAGAGGGGGCAAGGGGATTGGATGTACTGAAGATCCCCCTTCACCCAAAATGTGCCAAGTTCCCGCTGAGGTCCTCCCAAAAACCTCCTGACCGTGAGAATTTCGAATGTGGTTTCTTATGTTTCGCAGGGCCCCCGCCACGTAGATATACTGGCACCGCCATTGTCTTCGGTTGTTCGTAAAAACTATCGAAGAGCGAAGCGTACAGGCTAAGCTAAAAGTGTTGTACGAAATGAAAGACCGGTAAATGACAAGCTTGAAGACAACAGAGGTGCCTACGAGAAAGGTAGCCCAAGACAAATTATTGGGAGAGAAAATCGGAGACCAAACAGAAGACTAAACCATTAGACCAGTGTTTCTCAACCTTTTTCAATGTTCACGCTCTTTTCAAGTCAGCAGTCACTTCTCGCCACACCTTGGATTTTCGATAGCTAAAAATATTAAAATAGATAAAGATAGATAAAATAGGATAAAGAATAGAATAAAGATAAAGATAAAAATATAAACGACGTAATAGTAGCATTATTCAATTAAATATTTACTCATACAGAATGAAAAATTGTCAGGGAAAATATAAATCATAGATAAAACTATTATTCTATAATTTTCACAGAGTTCCTCGCACCTCTTGTGAACTGGTCTCCTCCGGCTAAAAACGCCTGCATTAATCCCTTTACCTCTGGATTATTTTTATATTCAAACCCTGCTTGTCATTTTGGATGAGAAGAAAAACGCATGATCTTCTCATTGCCAGCAATTAATAAGCGATATATCATCTCAGTTTGTCTGTAGTGTGGAGGAGAACATATCTGACTGCAACGATACCAGGTCGGATGTCAGAATCAGTGAATAATTTCAGCTATTGTCTTGCCAACATGGGGCAACGCTAGAAGAATATGGGCAAAATAAATTTTATCATTTTCAGCAGAGACGTACGAGAATTAGGATATTATCTGAAAATAGAACTGAGTTACTATAGAATATAAGACAAAAGGCTAAAGGGACTGAAATAGGACATCCTACAGACTCCCTTGTGACAGGTATAGGATAAATGTGTAAGGATTCAGGAATATTAAAAATGCTAATTTATAAAAAAGCACAAAAATATTTCTATATTTTTCATAGATTTTAGGTTAGGTTAGGTTTAGCGTTCTAATGTAATGTGCTGCCTTTGCAGGAGGCGAGGGACTGGAAGAAATTCATTAAATCAAATTTTCTCAATCTAATGTTCTTGAATCCTTACACATTTAGCGTCACAATGGTTTAGTGCGATTCGTTTTAATGTGTGTGTGTGTGTGTGTGTGTGTGTGTGTGTGTGTGTGTGTGTGTGTGTGTGTGTGTGTGTGTGTGTGTGTCTGTGTTTTTCGCATCACGTTTGCTGACTGTTGTGTACGCAGTGTGGATCGATTCTCCATTTTGTATGCATCTTCGTGCGCGAGTGAGTGTGTGTGTGCATGTGTTTGTGTGTGTGTGTGTGTGTGTGTGTGTGTGTGTGTGTGTGTGTGTGTGTGTGTTTGCACAGTGAAGATGTTGACACTAAGCCTCCAGATAGATAGATATGGTCCAGCAAACTCATGGCGGGAATCAGGATTTTACGTTCCAGGAACGTTTTTAAAAAAAATATTTCTCATATAAGCATACACATGGACACTATCATTCTTGGATATCGAGATGTTGTGTGGGTCCCTGGAAGACGTAAGAACAAATTGTCCTGTCTCAATCTCCCCAGATCCCACACAGCACAAACAACATAACACATAAGACAATGTTCATATGCACACAAAGACAGCAACACAAATCTTATCAGATATAATCGAAGTATTTGACTTATATATGTCTAATTAGCTCAGTTCGAACCCCAAGTGTTTGGTGTGAATCAGTTCTCCAGGGGTTCACCCACTCGCGTATGATTCGTGACGTCAATCTCTGCTTGGTCATCATTGGCTGCAGTTAATCACGCCACATCGCTTGGTCTTGCTATCTGTGCTGCAAGTAACTCGGTCCACTCAGTAGTAGCCTACTTGTGTGACTATCTTGATCGTACGTGATTTGTGATTTTTCTCATATAATACTTCAAACACGAAGGGTTCGATGAATAGGCATGTATGGAACTTGTGGGGTTCAGTAAGTCTAATAATCACAGGTATAATCACGGGAATAAATCATGATGTAGGTTTGATTTCGGCGCCTATCATAAGCTACAGTGGGATTGCTATGTTGAGTATATGTCGACAATTGTGGAAGATTATAGAGACGATAGCATGATAGCTTAGCGAGCGGAGGATATTGTGAAGAGTGCCACTTTGCCAAAGAATCACTGGATAGTGCAAAACGAAGCCACTCACGCCGTGTATGGCCGAGCTGGGAAAAAAGGTGGACCAACTTTTTCGCATTACAACAACCAGAGAAACAGTGGGCAAGCTACGGCACGTGAGCCAAATGCTACCCGTCAGACATTTCAATCCGGCCGGTTAAGTGTCATATTCGCCACGTTTTGCTGGACTCGGTGGTGTAGTGGTTAGCACACCCGCCTCACAAGCGGGAGGTCCGTGGTTCGAAGCCCGGTGGAGGAGAATTTATTAGGCGAATTCTATAATCCAACAGTCCATGTCCACCCAGCAGTAAATGATGGTACCAGATATCAGTCATGTGTTGTGTCATGCATTCTGGGGAAGTGGTCCTCTCTAATACGTCTTCCGTCCTTGTTGCGTCATAGCGTGGAGAGGGTCGGTTCTGCGGTGGCAGCGAGCTGCACGGGACACACCTGTGTGTGTGTGTTCATAAGCTTCGGCTTCTTCCAGTGTAGCAGCTGTCACTTGAGGCCTTTAACCTTTAACCTTTAAAGTCGCCAAGTGGACACGTATTTGCAATCTACTAATCAAACATCTTGAATATTGGCCCGTAACCTGTGGGGGATGAAAGAGTTGTCAAGTGGGAAGCTAAAGGTCGGACAGAACAGGACAACTATGTGTGTGTTTTTATCAGTTCAAATTAGTTTATTTTTGTTTCTAATGCCCTCTAGAGACATTCACTTTGATGTAACAACTTAATTTATTGAATTTATCAGCGCTGTGTTGTGTGTGGAAAATGAAGAGATGGCTCATTAAGAAGTGGGGAATCAGTGAGAAAAGAAAGGTTTAGAACCACTGGCATAGGGAAACGTTTTTTGTGGGGGGGGGATAATTCAAGCCCTCTAAACTCCCCCCTCCCTCCCTCTTGGCACCGCCCCTCATTCATACAAAAACAAATTAATTGTATAAGAAAAAGCTCTTGTCGTCTTGGGTACACAGGACTATCATTTGGGAAGCATTCATGAAGCATATTTTCTTGAAATGAAATTGTTTTCATTGTTGAGAAAATATGTGTATCAGTGTGTGTGTGTGTATCAGTATGTGTGTGTGTGTGTGTATCAGTGTGTATGTGTGTGTATCAGTGTGTGTGTGTGTGTGTGTGTATCAGTGTGTGTGTGTGTGCACCGCCCTAGAGACTATCTATAGATATAGGGCGCTATATAATTATCTACCTAATGTACTGTAATGTGTGTGTGTGTGTGTGTGTGTGTGTATTGAATCAATATATACATATATAAA